>CM016721.1:30586552-30651315 GCA_005771605.1 Scutellaria baicalensis
ATAGAAGTAGAGGAAGAGTTTCCATTAAAAGCTAAAACCTCCAACCTCGAATTTTAACTAACGCCTTTTCCTTTGCTAAAACCCCTATCCTTTCCTCTCCACTGCAAAGCTAAATCCTCTCTCTCTCTCTCTCTCTCTCTCAAAGCAAGCATGTTTCTCTCTCTCCCACCCTTCCCTCCACCACCGCTGCTGTCTTTCTCCTCCAAGCCCAAACCCACCTCTTTCAACTTCCCCCATAAGCCGCCCCTTCTCTCCACTTCCACCGCCGTCTCCGCCATCGGCCCCGATGGGAAGTACTACCCAACCCCGTCGGACGATGACCCTCCTGAAGCCCCTGAAGACTCCATGCACGGCGTCAACAAGTTCGAGCAGATTCAGCGCCACGTTGCCCGAGCACGCAAGATCCAAGAAGATGAGTACAAGAAAGACCAACCCCTTTTCATCAAAGCACTCGAAGAAACCGAGGATGTTCCTGATTCTCTCAACAATGACGACTCTGGAGACGATCTTTTCGGCGAAATTGACAAGGCCATCGCTTTGAAACGCCAAGAATTTATCAAACAAGGCTTGATTAAACCCAGACCCAAGAAGCCCGAGCCCGAGATTGTTGATGAATTGGAGCCTGATGAAGTGGTTGATCTGGAGGAGATTAACGAGCTTCATGGGCTCACGGAGAATTCTGCTGATGAGGGCGAGGTTGGTGCAGAAAAGTCGGATTTTGAGGTCAGTGATGATGAATTTTCCAACTCATTTGACATTGATTTTGATGAGTTTGGTAAAACTAAGGCTAGAATTGTTGAACCTAAGTTTAAAATGAGCTTAGCTGAGCTATTAGATGAAAGCAAAGTTGTTCCTATATCGGTTTATGGAAACTTAGAGGTGGAAATCAGTGGGATTTCACATGATTCTCGTGTTGTTGAGAGTGGTGATTTATTTGTGTGTTGCGTAGGTAGGAACACTGATGGACATTTGTATTTATCTGAGGCTGATAAGAGAGGTGCTTTAGCAGTTGTGGCTAGTAAGGAGATTGATATAGAGGATACGTTGGGATGTAAGGCGTTGGTCATTGTAGACGATACAAATGTAGTTCTTGCTGCCTTAGCAGCTTCATTTTTTAGGCATCCTTCTAGGAGCATGTCAGTCATTGGTATCACTGGGACAAATGGGAAAACCACAACTTCTTATTTGATAAAAAGGATGTACGAGGCGATGGGGTTGAGGACTGGGATGTTGAGTACTGTGGAGTATTATGTTCATGGGGATAACAAGTTAGAATCAGCTAAAACAACCCCAGATGCAGTTATGGTTCAGAAGTTGATGGCGACTATGGTGAACAATGGCACTGAGGCATTGGTCATGGAGGCTTCTTCTCATGGATTGGCTTTAGGAAGGTGTGATGAGATCGACTTTGATATAGCCGTTTTCACAAATTTGACGAGGGATCATTTGGATTTCCATGGGACGGAAGAGGAGTATAGGGAGGCAAAGGGTAAGCTTTTTTCAAGGATGGTAGACCCAGAACGTCATCGGAAAATTGTGAACATTGATGATCCAAACGCACCCTTCTTTATTGCACAGGGGAATCCTGATGTACCCGTTGTGACCTTTGCAATGGAAAATAAGAATGCTGATGTTCATCCTTTGAAATATGGGTTATCTCTGTTTGAGACTCAGGTTTGGGTCAATACCCCTCAAGGTATATTGGAAATATCATCAGGGCTACTTGGGAGGCATAATATATACAACATTCTTGCCGCTGTGGCTGTGGGGATTGCAGTTGGGGCACCATTGGAGGACATTGTTAGAGGAATTGAAGAGGTTGATGCAGTGCCAGGCAGGTGTGAGTTGATAGATGAGGAACAGGCTTTTGGAGTCATTGTGGACTACGCCCATACTCCCGATGCATTGTCTGGACTCCTTGATTATGTGAGAGAACTTGGGCCTAGGAGGATTATCACAGGTATGTACTTCATCAACTTCATTATCTCCTTTAATGTGTAAAAGAATCCAAGATTATTTATGGCTGCATTACTTGCTTTCTATTAATGTGGTAGACCTGGAATCTACTCCTTATGAGTGAAGGTGAACCTGAAAAGCATGCCACTGACTGTTGTTTTCCTTTAGTCTTTAGCTGATTCACTGACTGGAGACTCTTAAGAAAGAAATAAAATTACTAAGCATCTGAGAACTTGTAAGTTGTATAGTTATAAGAATGTACATGGAAACTAGAACAGATTGCAAAATTAGGTATTTTCCTATCTTAAAAGAAGTAGGAGTTATGCAATTTATTTCCAAATATGATTTCAGATGGACCTTGAGCTTCATTTGGTTGATTGTTAGTAAGGTTTTGCTGAAAATATTTGTGTATTTCTTGCAGATAGATGTATTAGTTAATCCAGCAAAAAAAAAAACACCAAATTAGTTGCTTAAGAGAGAGTACTATTGTTTTGGTTGGAGTGGGTTGGGATGGGGGATATTCGAAGATATTATGAGGATGAGGACAGAAACATCAGTTATCTTTTTATGTTTTAGCCTAGAAATATGAGTGAATTACGAACCTGACGTAAAAATAGGGTACTTCAGATCATTTAGTTTTAGTAGAACATGAGTTTCTTAAAATTTGGGATTTATTAGAGTAGATAAATAAAGTGTAGTCTTTGCAGTTCATGAATGAAAATCTTGGGATTTTCATGGAATTAATGCTGGAAATTATTCACAGGGCTTCTGAATCATTCTAATTTCATGTTTTCTGCTAGGTTATGTGTTAGAAACATGGATATTCAGGGTGCAGGGTAATGGAACAGTTTATTTCTTCAGGAAAACCTCCAACCCAGGATCTATTTCTTTCTTGAAATTTGAATTTGAGGTTTAATTGAACAAATGTTTAAGTACACTAGAAAAGCTTATGGATACTGGTAATGTACTTTCTGGATGTTTACCTGGTCCTACCAAAGCTTTGGATTCCCAACAATAAGTTTTCATAAAAATTCAAATGTTCTACCTTGCATACTTGTTTTCTCTTTTCATCACTTGTTGGATATTTCAGTTGTGACATAAGAAGACTTCTTTTTTATTTTTCTGGGCACATAATTGAATATTTTGGTTTTTCTTATGATACTCGACCTGGTTTTGAAATATGCATTGGAAACCTTTATCATTGTTCATGTAAATATACACAGCAGCAGTTTTTCTGGGGTTGAATCTCTATTTCTGACTCAATAATTAATATGCTTTGAAGTGTTTGGTTGTGGCGGTGAAAGGGATAGAGGGAAGAGGCCCATGATGACAAAGATAGCGACAGACAAAAGCGATGTCACTATCTTGACATCAGACAACCCGAGAAATGAAGATCCCTGTAAGTAATTCAGTTATAATTGCTGCTTTTACTGAGATGAGAAAATTCTCTATGATTATTAGTTCCTCTGTGTTTATTGGTATCATAATCTTTTGTTGTTTTCCCTCTCGCTGCTCTCTTTCCTATATGTTCTTCTTGTCTGATCATTGCTGATGTGGATGGCATAATATTTTTACCAGTGGACATCTTGGATGATATGCTTGCTGGTGTGGGATGGACAATGCAAGATTACTTGAAACACGGAGAAAATGATTACTATCCACCTCTTCCTAATGGTCATCGACTATTTGTACATGATATCAGACGGGTAGCTGTACGTTGTGCTGTGGCCATGGGTGAGGAAGGTGATATGGTTGTAAGTTTCTCTGACACGTGTCTTCTTCCCCTTTTTCATCTATTCTATGAGTAAGAAGAAGATAAATACTTTGACTGCTCAAATGTATGATTTCACTACGTATGAGATTGCATATCAAAATTGTCACCATAATGCATCACTATTCATTTGGAAGCTAAGGTGTGCAAGTGAGGAAACACTTTAAGATGAAATCTTGGGACCATACTTCATATAATCTCAATATATTTTCTCTTTGTACAGGTGGTTGCTGGTAAAGGGCATGAAACATATCAAATAGAAGGTGAGAAGAAAGAGTTCTTTGACGATAGAGAGGAATGCCGAGAAGCACTTCAGTATGTAGACGAGCTTCACCAAGCTGGTATCGATACAAGTGAATTCCCATGGCGGTACGTTTTCCACTGATATCAATCAATCTTGTTATACTATGTTTAGTTTTCCCTTCCACTTCACCAATCAAGAACGTAATGTTGTCATAAAACAAGGAGCTATTGGAAGACAATATCTGTATTTGTTGTTTCCTTAATCCATACAAAAGATCTGATATTGTGTGGTGATGAATGACGTTCTTACTGCATATATGATGGTGCCACAGGTTGCCAGAGAGTCATTAGCCTCTATTACGAGCTATACAGATAAAGTCTGGCGCACGTTGAGGGTGATATCGAGTAATTTGTTCAACAATGAGGTATACAATATGACATAAATGTAAGAGAACAGGCATATTTAAGTAAACGGAAGTGTAAAGTTTGTGTTCTCTTATATTCACCATTCAAGGAAAAGGAAGTGTACTAGTTAGTGTTGTAATTGTATGTGTTATTTCACAGTAGATATGTGACAATACTTTTCTGTTTTTCTTTTGATACATCTATCTTTTCTTTGACCATGATATATCCTATACATAATCATAAAAACACACATAAAACAATGTAACATATATACGTATTATGTTAAATAGAGTTTAACTATCTATAAACCAAATCTATTTTCATGAACTAATGTGTATTTGGCTTGTTTCCAGATCAAGTATCACATGTTCTGTGTGATTGCTTATCACCAAAATCTCAAGCTGGAACTAGTGATGGCAATGGCCCAGGGTTAGGGGAGCAATCCCCATTCCGGTCCCTACGTTCGGTGCAATCTCCATCCTTGCCTCGTGTTCGTGGGGAAACTCGGCGCGTCTTGTTTTTTTAAAGTTTTCTAATCTAGTTAATATATAAAAATAATTCATAGAATTATATTTAATTAAAATGCCCAAAAAAAAAAAAAAACATAAAATGTGGCCCATAGCCATAATCCAAATGAAACCACAGTTTAATAAAAATAGTTAAAACAGAGATAAATTACACTAATACAATTTTATTAATTTCCGTCATAAGTTCAAATCACTCAACCCTTTAATATCCATATAATTATTTTTTATATTCATTTAATTGTATTATTTTAAAATATTAAGTTAATTATATATTTAAAAACATATGCATATGGTTGGAAGTCCCGTGTAAATACTTTATAGATGTTTTTGCCAAAAAAGAGTGTGATTAAAAAATATGGGTAAGTGAATGAGTAATTCTCCTATTCTTTGCCCCATTTAAATATGTGGATTTAAGAAGAAATTTGAAATCTAGTGTAGCAAATATAACGGTGGTGTTTGTATAGACGTTGATTTGTAATTCATGATTTTCATTTAAAACTAATTTTGAAGTCATTTGAAATCCACCTATATTCAAATGGATTTGATTTGATATCCACACTCATTTCACATTTTGAATTTTAAATAACTTTATATAAATGGAAAGTGCTTGGATTCCGTGCTGGTTAATAAAACCAGCAAATGGTGTTGGACACGAATTTTAAGGATAACAAATTCTTAATTACTTTTTCTTTCATTCTTACATTTAATTATTCACAAAAACTTTTATGCATCAGGTGCATGGATCCAAGATTCATGCACCTGACCCGACCCACTCGTCCCACGCTCCTTCACGGGCTCCCATGCGTATGGGCGGATGCGCTCAAATTCGCTCGTTAAGGATACATTTTAGTTATGTTAAGGATACTTTTTAGTTATGTTAAGGATACCTTTGAAATCCTGATTTCAGGTTACATATCACGTTATGTTAAGAATACATTTTAGTTATGTTAAGGATATCTTTAGTTATGTTAAGAATACCTTTTGATTATATTAAGCATACCTTTAGGGCCCGTTTACTTTGGTGGGTGAGATTGTTTTGATTGATAAAAAAAGTGGGATTGCACTATTCATCAAGGATAAAAAAGTGTTAATTTGATTGTTTGGTATGCAAGTTATATTGTGAGTTTAATATAATTTTTTGTTTGGTATGAATGTTTGTAGGTTTGGTAAGTTGGTTTGTTTATAAAATTTTGTTTGGTTTATTTGTTAGTATGGATAAAAAATGTTAAATGACAATTTTGCCCTCAAATGTTTTAAAATTTAAATTTGAGGATTTATTAAAAAAATTTCAAATATGAATAACCAAAATAAAAGGAAAATGAAATTGGGTCATCTTCCCCAAATCATTTCAATGGCCAGAAGCACCAATCCTTCATCCCAATCTCTGTATTTTAAATTCATGGCCATCTTCCCCAAATGAGCACCACCCGAGAAGCTTAGCTCAACCCCAGTGGAGATTTGGTCGAAACCGAAAACATGAATAGAGGCTGAGATCGATTCTTCTTCATAAAGGTGTTTATTGTTCTTCTCCTTCATAGCCCCCATTTTACTTTCACATGGGCACACATCGGGTATTGTAGGTCGACTCTTCAATGTTGTATCACAAGAAATTGCGATTCTCCTATCACAAAATCGAAGCTTAAAATGGGGCCCCAATATCTCGTAACACATAAAAATTTAATCCTCTTCTCTCTACTCTGTGTAGGGCAAAAAGCGGGCTCGATAGTTAACATTTTTAAGCGTGGCAGGGTTTAGGGCACTGTTTCACATCAGTGGAGGAACTTCAATCGTTGTCACAACCGTTATGTCGACGAGGTAAGTAACTCTTCCTATTCAAATATCAGTGCAATGTTTGAAAGAAAATAGAGACTGCCTTTTGGGATTGTTGCATGTTCTTGGTTGGGTTTGTTCGATTTTGCAGTATACATATACTTGTCAGTGTTTGATCTAAGATTTTCGTAAATAAAAAGGCCAGGCACATAGTTTGTAGTGAGATCATCTACAATTCAAAATCCAATAATATAGAGTACATATATGTGAGTGATGGAATTGTATGATATGTGAAAAGAGAGATGAAATGAATGGTTGGTACGTAGAGAAAAAACGAAGCAAAAGGAGCAATAAGGAAGAAAGCAATAGATTGTCTATAGACAACATAAACTCTTGAACTCATCTCTTCCAAAAGACCTGCTCTAACACTGAGGATCATTCCCGAATATATCAACTGATGAATTACATGGGTAATCATTTAATCTGAGCTCTAATAGAACTGAAGGTTTAAAAAGTTGGGAACAAGGTTGTGTATGCTGACACTTGTTGTGTATGTCATTTACAAGTTCACTTATGTTTGCCATGTTATGAGATGTTGTTTATGTTGTGTAGTTCTAATAGATATCCGACTGCCACATTTAGTGGGATTGCACAAGGAACTGATGCTCCTGTGCATTGTCGGCATATGAATCTGATGCAAGTGCAGACATTGTGCACAAAAAAAAATCCCATGCGACGTTTCATGACATGTCCTTTCAGAGGGGTAATTTAGATTAACGCTTCGTTTACAATTATAATAACATACACCTGGTAAATTTTGATGATGTACTTACCTTTTGTTTTCGAGTGCAATTGTAGACAGAAGCTTGTGGAATGTTCTTTTGGTTGGAGCCGCAGCTTGAAGGACGTGCTCGAGATGTTGCCATTGAGTGCCTTGAAAAAATTGACCGGTTGAAGTTGGATTTAAAGAGTACCGACACTCGTTTTAATAAATTGAAGACTTGTTTCGTCGTACTAGTCTTCTTATGTTGCTTGTTGGTCATACTCTTACTACGTGTGTGGACTACTACTAAGTAAGGTGAGTCTCATGGTCTTTGCAAGTTGTAGAACCTGTAGTACAGAGTCCACTTGTAGTAGGTTGCTGGTTCTACATTTAGTCTGTCAATTAGTTATTATGTTTGCAATGTGAGGAAGGGTCGACTATGTATGAATCATGTACTTTCATCATTCTTGCAATTCTAACATTGCAATGGTCTTCTTTTGCAACATTGTAATGATTTATGTAATTGAACACTATACTTTGATGTTTCTATCACCTCCAATCAACATATTTGATGCTGAAAAGGGCATGAACAATATGTTTGTAGTAGAACAATTAAACTGTAATTTTTTGCCATACAACTCAGGTCATAGAAGATAGTTTATGTACATGATAGATGAATAGATTTGGATGTTCACTACAGACATGACCCAAAATTGCTTGCATATGAGCAAACATATAGCTTGCATATGTGTGAACTTGTACCATCCCAAATCAACATAAACGACAACTAACAGTCATTCTCCCAAATTCAAATATCCTAACATGTTTTAAAAGATGCAAGTAGTTCAATCAAAAGGTCATACTAGACAAGTAAGGCAATGTTGTGAGGGCAAAGTATTGTTGAAGTGACCGCCTGTCTTAAACAGAAAGTAAGTGACAAAAGTTTTTTACAGCTAAACATAGAACTTCATAGGGAGTTGAGCTTCGAAGGCTTCATAGACTTGCTCGGCAGAGTCCTGGGGAACTGTACATCTATCATGTCTGTGGCCTCGGGATCAAACGACTCATCTCTCACTACAATCGGGGATCGTGGTGATGAGCCAACGGGATCCATGATGACCTTAGTTGGCTTGTGGTACGAAAGTATAACGCTCCAACTTTCGTAGAAAGGATATCCACATTCGCGAAACAGGGCTTGGTGCTCATCCTCCTAAGCCATAAATAAGACCATTTTGGGCGTTTAGGATATAAATTAAAATAAATGTCGTCGTTTCAAAAAATCCTCCAACATGCAAGATACGTCCTAAAGCGATAGAGTTAGTCTTACCTTCTTGACGACCTGCCAGTACTCAACTGCCACATACACTCGATTTTTTACCTTGTTATACATCAAACCAACGGTGTTGTTGATGTAGTCAACAAACAAGGGGAAGAGTCTAACATTGTTAGCCAAGAACTTCTTCACATTCTCCTCACTCCAGCGAGGATCACGAGTCGTGCCGCGCAACTCCTCGGTGATCGTCGTACATACATTGCCTAGGATAGACGTATCCTTCATATTACGTCTATATACCGCTTGGTTCAAACGATACACCAACTCCTCAGCCTCCTCGTATGTGAAAATGTGGAAAAAGTTATCCAGTTTCTTATTCCTCTTCGGCATTGGTCCAGCTGCACATAAAACGACTATAATTAGCAAAAAAAGTCAACACTATCACATCTTGCATGAATTAATATGACCTCAATTTGTGCTCCCAGTTGCCAATTTTAAGTGTCATAGGTTTTTATGTGAAATTGTCAAAGTCAAAATGATTAAGGTGCTATCGGCAGTGGTAAAATGATTTAAGTATGTTGAAATATATGAAGGCAAACAAATGTGGACTAAACATCAATTCTAAGTTTTGAATATATGCACTTGGTTGCACCACACAGCAAAGTACGATTACCATAGAAATGCATGAATGTATATTACAATATTGTAAGCATCATGCCTTTGATTTTTTTTGGGCTTGGAAACTGCTATTGGACCACATGATGTGTTGAAAATTTGACTGAGCCCACAAATGAGAAATGCCTCATGTTTTGTGTTCACAAGATTGGCACTATTTCGGTCAAGCAATTTCTGTCACACTTGCTTGTTCTTTCAGCATCACTCACATAGTAGGCAAGCATTTGACACTATTTTAGTCAACACACAATGCAAAGGCTACATGAATAGGTTGTGAGTGGTTCTACAAAGCATGTGGCACTTATTGTTGTTTGTCTTATATCCCCCATACAATTAATTAGTATTTAAACACTTCACAAACGAGCAATTGGGTAGCATCCAAAAAAAGCAAGAGAAAAAAAAATTTAGTAATGGCAAAAAATCCTTCTGGTCTACGACAAGAGGACTACATTTACGGACTAGAATGAGACGTCAACGTGGTCACACTATTTGCTGAAGTCCTTGCCAATCAAGCACGAATGGGTCATTTTCTTCCCTATGCCTACAATCGACATACCATTCAAACGGCTCAATACATGCTATCGAAATTTTTCAACAAAAATTTCGAGTTCAAAGATTGCGTGAAACAAGTTCGCTTGCTCCGAAAGAGGCACACAACTTTCTCTCGATTGATGATGCGTGATGATGTCGTTTGGGCTCTTGAGAACAATGAACTTGCGTACAATGACGACACGTGGAATGAGATTGTAGCCATATGGAATTGAAACCTAACCATTATTATGATTTCTTTTTTATAAGTCTCCTTGAATATGCCTTCATAATGTCAAGTGAACTTGCGTACTAATACTATGGTTTGTGCCTTCACTCGATAGGTGGATACATTTGCATGGGCGTACGCGGTCTACAGGGATCCCCATTGGGAGGACTTGCAAACAATGGTTGGTCCTCCGTCAAACGTCCTCGTCTTGGAAAGGGCTTCTAACACCGTTAATCGTGAGGTCGTAGTCGTTGAAGATGAAATCAAGGCTCCAAAAATCCCAAGTTACACACCCTTGGATGAGGTGATTGAAATTTCAAGTGATGTCTCGGGAAGCTTGTCCTCAAGTTTCCAAAGAGAGCTGGGTTTACTTGTCGATGATTCCGATGACGAAGGTTCTTTCCGTTCTTCGTCATTGAAGACAGAGTCGAGCTCGAACAATCCTCCTACAAAAGCCCACGGCAAGTTAAAGTTGTTCGGGGATAACATATGCATGACCTTGTACGGTGCATCGTACGTCTCGTCGTCCACAACGGCTTCTCCTAATAGCAAGAAGTGACGGTACGCGTAGAAGGCGTCTCTATGAATTAGTGTGTATTGTGTGCTGAACGCATTTTCCTTTAAAGAGTCGTACAAGAAGATTTACTATGTTGTCTTCATGTTGATTTGTCTTTATGTGATAGTTATTTTTCTCTTTATTATGGAATGTGCTTGGAATGTACAATTCTAAGTCTAACATATCTTGTTAGACTTGGGGGCATATCTCCCAATTTGCCCGTCTCTGGCAACTTTTTCTATTAATAGTACGTGTATTTTTTTTGGCGTTCAATATTAGTAGGAGACTTACTGGTGTTCACTTGGTAATATACAAGTGCATAATAAACTAAGACATATCGAAGATCCACATACGAAACTCCCACAAAAGGTTTGAAGATGGACGTTCACAAACACAAACTTAAATCCTAGGGTAGCACAAAATCAGAAAAGGAGACAACACGTAAAACTCCTACATTGAAAGCTTCGAACCTACTGGGACTACATTTGCTCCATGATGTCCTTCACCAACACGTGTCTTGCTTTGTCGGGGATACTGAAAAAGTAGTCCAGCTCACTCTCGTTTGTTGCTAAGTATTATCTAACGTGCACTCTTACCTCGAAGCACGGGAACTCATACTTACCAAGGATGTCGAACACCTCGGAACGTTTCGTAGTTAAGGATTTTTTTGAAGTCTTTTTCTTAGCCACTGTTTTAATGTCAGTCTTAATCTCAACCATAGTTTGATCATTTCTCTCGCAATACTCGGTCAAAGTCTCCAAGTAAGGATCACGAGAATCAATTTGTCTAGCCTTTGCCTTCCCACTTCGTGCCGAGGTGTTAGAAGATTCAGCATTGGTTTTGGACATGAAAGCGGTGGATGTCTCCTCCTGCGTGAAACTGACAGCCTTGGGATCGTTCATGTTGGGTGAAGTATTTCCGGTGTTCAAGAAATCTTGTATCACATCTGCGAACCCTTGAGATTGCTCTCCCGTAGCACGGTCCTTCCCGAAGATTTTGATCCAGTCGTTGAAGAAGGGCCACGTTTTGTACCTCATGGTTCTCACCATGTTGTCCTTCTGCAACAGGCAATCCACAATATGTTTGCAACATAAGCTAACAAGTCTTAAACATAAGACACTAGAATAATGTACATTCGGTACCTTCACATAGGCATCCCGGACATCGTCTTGCACTTCGATCATGTGGTTCGGACCAAGTCCAAAACCACTAGTGCTTAGCATTTGAGAGAGGTTGTTATAGCTTTTCTTTCAGGCATGAATTTTGCTAGTGATGTGTGGTTCTGCTTTCAAGTCTGTGCCTGGAAATTGCTGGGTTAATGATTGTTCCAACAAGGTTAGGTAACCAGTGCAAAACCCGTTATCGGACTTGTAGCCTCTCGCGATTAAATCCTTCAACGCATGTATGAGTTGCTGCTCTTGATAAAGACTCCAAGTCCTTCTTGTATTAGTGCCAGACTTATTTTTTTGAATACAGGCCTTAGTGTTGCTCATTTTCTACACATATTCATTGTGTGATTGCAAGAATGTCAAATTTTTACAAAATTTGTAGCAATTAAGTCGCCAAATAAAAAAGAAAACAAATACGGATTATATGAAGAAAAAAATTAAGACTTGATGTTTAATTTCTGTCACACATCTCTCACAATCCATAGAAATACACAATGTTAAAACTTCACCAATGGCAGAAAAAACAAGCTGCAATAAAAGTACAAATTTTAAAAGGAAAAAGCAGCCTAAGTTGCAAGATGCCTATTGGTCCACATAGCTTGCACTATGCTCTCTCTCTGATCACTCCATTCTTGGGAGGACTCTACATACTCAACATATTCTTGATGCATGGGCGGCTCAAAGTTGGGGTCTGGGAAAAGGTTTGACACCTCATTTTCCAAGGGATCAATAGTTGCATGAGTACGAATGAAGTTGTGAAGAAGACAACAAGCCAAGATTATGTGATTTTGCGTCTTGATAGGGTAGAAAGAGTTGCTTCTAAGAATTCCCCATCGAGCTTTCAATATCCCAAAAGACCGCTCGATAACATTATGGGCCCTATCATGCAACAAGTTAAAAAACTCATGAGGAGTTTCAGGTTGACTGGACGGGTGATGCCATTCTTGAAGATGATATCTAACACCCCGTTAAGGTGCTAGAAATCCAGGCCCATTTGTATACCCTTCGTCACACAAGTAGTATTGCCCTGTCACGTAATATCGGTCTTAGTTAATTAACACTATTTTGGTTCCATTAACTATGCATCAATTGACTACGTTTATCTATAGAAAAGGCCTACGACTCAAATCTATGAGAAATGTTTAATGTTACCTATGGGGACACGTAATCCATGTGGACGGGTAATGGCATCACGTAGAACTCGACCATCGGCCGCTGACCCTTCCCATCCAGTCAACACGTACACATAGTTCATGTTCCTATCGCACATAGCTAAAACATTGACCGACACAAAGCCCTTGCGGTTCCTATATCTTGGTTTTTCACCAAGAGGAACTTTGACAGGGATGTAAGTGCCATCTAGGGCACCAAGACAACCCTACAAAGTGTAATGTAATTTGAACGTCATGAAGCAAAGTTCAAGTTGAAGGAAATTCTAAGTAAGGACGAAGATTGCAAAATTGATTAACGCAAAGGAATTGTCAAGGTACCTTGAAAAATTTCCACCGGTCGGTCTGCTCATCGTCACCAATGGGTGTGGGTTGGACAAGGAGTATGGTGTGCAGTGAAAGCAAACTTTTTAGGACAGAGTTGAAATGCTTACTTATTGTGTGGCTGCTTCTAAAAAAATCATCCTTCACAACTCGGTTTTTTTATGGTGCGAAAGGATAGAAAGAAAAATTGCGACTTGCTCTGTAATGGGAACATGCTTTGTGACTCAAGACCCCCTACTTTTTCTAATAAGTAACAAAGGCGGCTAAAAGTGTCACGAGACATACGGAGATGATTGATGCAAGTTTCATCAGATAAAAGGGTAAGGTCACGAATGTGTTCTAGTTGTCGGGTTACTTTGAATTTCATATTGTATTTTTTTGGCAATTCGTGAAGGCAGTTGAGTGTGTGCATTTTGACGCCGTCGGTGGATACATGCAAATGTGATTAGCGTACATAAAAACTTGAATGAAGCATCACTTGGTTCAACAGCACGACACATGAGATCGAGGTCTGAGATTTCATCCATGTTTGAACTCTAAAAATTCCAAAAATAACAGATTGAATATATCAATGCATACCATGTTTGAAAAAGAATTTTATCCGGTGTAAAAAACTTTGTGAAGTCAGCACAAAGTACTCATATATTCAGTGCAACAATTTAGCACATTTTTCACAAACTTCATAGAATAGAGTTCCTTAGTATTGCGACAGACATGATGTCAACACACAAAAGCACGGTGCAGCAAGATTAGTATGCAGATCTGGTCGGCCCAACTAAGCAATAAACAAAACTTGTATGGCGGCAGACTTACATCAATTTTGGCACACATGAGGCATGCTCAATAATTTTATTGGGCCAAATGCAAAAATCAGACAATTTTTACTTAGCATGATGAGCAAAACACATCAATTTTAGTTCAGTGTTTCAATGAAAACAAACATGGTCAGATCAGATTTACGTGGTATAACTGATGAAATTTGTTGGCCATCCAGTGAGGATCTCCTAACATCTAGCATAGTCTTACAATTTTAGGTTGGTTCAATTATTCATGCAATGTGCATATACATGAAGTAGACCTAAAACTACAACACGCAATCCCAAACCTAATCAACTAAACTGAAACGATATACCTCGAATTACATTACATCATGAATAAGAGTATGTACGAGGATGGGTCAAACAAGTCACCTGATACTTTCAAAGCAAATAGTTTTCCTATGTTGACGAAATGTATGCTCCCACGGTAAACGAAAGAGTGCACTTCAATACAATGTGGAGAGTATGAAATCAGAAGTGGTACACAACAAGTAATATATGTTCTCATTGAAATGATCCTTTTAAAGGCATATATTTGCTTTCTTCTTAATCATGAATTATACTCCGTCATTTAAAGTAGCATGCACATATATTGAAAACAATACTTAGCAAAATTCAAAAATTTAAAACCGTAATTGAGACATTCATGGACAGCAACGAAAAGACAAAATTAAGACCAAAAATCCAAGATTATGCCGTAAAAACTATGCATCGAAGACTGATTTGCCTTAAAGTGTTTACATTTATTTTTTTACAATTTCAATCTACATTACACGGGACCTAGCTATGCCATTAATAAAAAGTGTCGTACCATTGGAAATCCAAATAACTACACAATGTTTTCAAAGGGGTAATTTTGAAAACTGCAAACCATCAGCAAAGTGCAAACCGCAGTAATACATCTCCTCCACATGCGATTGAAAGTTAGAAACACTAAAAAATTGCAAGAAATTGGCCGAATCAGGCAGTGCAACTAACCTGACCAAAATACAGTTTCAAAATCCTACTAAAAAACGGACCAAACTTTCTCAACCTTTGCCGACCAAAAAGTTATATGAAATGTGGAAAAAAATAACAGTAAACTAGCGATGTGTGATTTTGGTTTAACTCTCACTCTTTATTCACGAGAAAAACTAGGCATTATAACTGATTACAAGCAACCCGTGAGAAATAATGCAATCTAACACATTGGCTCACACAAATGGGAGTAAAAACTGAAGCAGTGGAAAATCTTAGGGTGTGTTACCTGGAATGTTCGATGAGCCGATGAACTGTTGTCGGAGGCGCCGCGTCTGACTATCTTCCTCCTCGGTAAGCCGCTGCAAGATCTCGACACAAGATGGGGGCAAATCAATCTAGGGTTAGTATGTTCAGTAAATCGGACTTCAAATTCAAGAAATGGAAGATGTTGGGTTGTGTTACCTACTTTCTGTGCGCCGATGTAGTCAGAGTTCATTGAGGCGCCGCAGTCCTTGCAATTTGCTCGTCGCGCTACCGCTGCAAGTTATCCACACCAAAAGGGGGCAAATCAATGTAGGGTTTAAAAGTGCCTAAATCTTTGTTAAAACGAAGCCAATGAAGTTGGGGTGTGTTACCTGGAAATGGTGCGCCAATAAACTGTCGATGGATGCGCCACCGTCCGACGTCCTTCCAGGTCCTCCGCCATTGCAAGTTCTCAAGCAAGATGGGGGCTTCTCCACCTAGGGTTTGTCGGTGCCTAAATAATATATGCAATGGGAGTTATGTAAATTCAAATAAAAGGCCAAAAATGTAATAGACAAATGAATAGTAAGGGTATTTGCGTTATTTCACCCTATTTACTGTTGGGCCTCATTTAAACCCACCAATTATGATGGGTTTACAAAATGCCCAATAAAAGAGGTCAATCCAAAATTTTATCCGGCCCAATCCCAAGGAGAAATTAGAAACCCGGGCCAGTATCTATCAAAGTAAACATGGGTTTAGGTTGGTTTCTAAACCCTAACCAACCTAAACCTACAAAGTAAACAGGCCCGTAGGTTATGTTAAGAATATATTTAGGTGATATTAAGGATACCTTTGAAATCGTGATTCCAGGTTCCTTTGAAATCCTGATTTGATACCCTTAGAATTCGCTCCAGGTCACATACCTTTACCTTATAATAAGGATACCTTTAGGTTATGTTAAGGATACTTTTATGTTATGTTAGAGATACCTTTTGTGTACAAAATGTGATAAGGTATCTCTAACATAACATAAAGGTATCCTTAACATAACCTAAAGGTGTGCCTGACGTAAAGTAAATGTATGAAATTTGGGCATAAATGTATCCTTAATATAACCTAAAGGTATCCCTAAACATTACCTAAAGGTATTCTTAACATAACCTAAAGGTATGTCTAACTTAACGTAAATGTATGAAATCTGGGCATAAAGGTATCCTTAACGTAACCTAAAGGTATTCTTACACATTACATAAAGGTATTCTTAATATAACTAAAAGTCATAACTAAAATTGAAAAAAAAAGTTAGCGCGAAAAAAAAAGCTGGTCGGATTACCCGGATCCGACCTGGTTGCATAGATCTAAGATCCATGCACCTGATGCACAAGAGACTTACTCTTAATTATTTTTTCTTTTATGCTTCATTTGCTCATTCATTGACGTCCTTTTATTTAACCTTTTTTTTCTTCTTTTTTAGTTTTTCATTCTTTTTTGTTTTTTAGCAAGTATTATCTCATTTATTAGTCACAGTGATTTTATACATATATTATAAAACACCAATAATAATAGAAATATAGAAAATTTTAAATTGCAATAAGATCTCCATGAATTAATTACATTTAGACAAAAAGGAAAAGAAAGGTAGCTAATCAGTTCATTGTATTGGATGTATCTCTATTAAAACCCATGCCTTCAAGAGAATATCGAGAAAAGTTTAAATTGCAATGAGATCTCCATTGGATTATATTTAGACAAAAAGGAAAAGAAATGTAGCTAATCAATTCATTGTACTGGATGTATCTCTATTGAAACTCATGCCTTCAAAAGAATATCGAGGATGATCAAGCGGCGCCTACAATGAAAAAAACAATATTTAAAATCAATTAAGCAAATATGTTTCTACCTTTATTTTTTTATAGGAAATCAATATCATACTATCAAAAATTCAGTGAATTTGAATTCACATCCAGTCGTCGAAATCGCTCTTCATGATATTCTGAAGGTGTTGGACAAGATGCAAACAATTCATTATGGGCTCCAATACTCTACAATCACTGGGAAAATGAATAAAATTTATACATATATGATTAATTCAAAAAATGTTAGTAATTATAAATTTATACACCTTGACACTAAGATTCTTTTTTTTTTTTTTTGGAGTTCTACCTAACTCTTTAATCGCCTTGACCTTTTCAAACTAATTTTATTCTTGAATTCCTTTGGTTGTGTCATGGAAAATCTCGTTGACGACTTTTTGGCGTTGTCATTTCTGTCTTGGCTCTCACTTGACAGATGCATATCCATGACTTATTTATTTAGATCACACACCTCCTTATGCACAATAAACAGTTGACTGGTGAACAGATGGTTCGGTTGCCAATCGTACCAACATCATGCAAAGTTCCCTATAGCGTCATGTACTTTCTAGCTTAGAATCTTCCTCAACTTCATTAGCCAAATAACTATTCACCACCTCTCTCCTAACCTCTCTTGTCCACTTCTTCAAGATACAATGCTCAAGAAATTTTTTTACATCCATATTATCATACACTTTCACAGCATGACAACACAATAATCCACCCATCTCAAATGTTCTACAACTACATGAAATCATCTTGGTGCTAGGATCAAAGTTCACCCTCCATTCCTCTTCCTTATCAATTAGCCTGGCAACATATTCAAATAATGATGGACTTTCATTTCTAAACTTTATGTAGGTAGCTGCGAACAATTCAAACTCCATTTGAAATAGGTAAAAAATAGTTGGGGTATAAATCTCAGAAAGTTGACGCAACATAGGAGAGCTTTGTAGTTTTAATCTTAGCAATTTTTGACGTGTCTCAAATTCACATCGTAGCTCATTATACCGCTTCTCCTCTAAGCGTCATTCAAAATGCTTAAAAATTGTTTTATATCCAAGTTCGAATTCATACAACTCTTGATATCAGAATTCACACTCTCACTAAGTTGTGTACTCCTCATACAAAGCGTGCGAGCATGCTTCATGTAAGAGATGACCCATTTTTCCTTTACACTGTAAGTAGACTGTAGCCATGTGTTCTCGTGAGCATTAAATTGTGCTTATAAGGCACTCCATGCTTCCTCAAACTTGGTCTCATCATCAATGCCAAACATGCACTTCTTAAAATCTGTTAAGAAGTGTGACCCATCTTTCATCAGGTTCCCCAAGTGTTTAATTGATTCCATTTTGCATTAAGTCCCATGTGCACAAGCCATGAAATATCTCAAGCATCACCTCATTTAAGGCCTTAGCCATAGCTTGATCTTAGTCGGTGAAGATAGTCAGAGGTCTTTTTTTTGCTTGTGAGCCTCTAAAAATTTCGAACAACCATTTGAAGATGTGGCGGTTTTATCATACAAAAGTGATGCACCAAAAATCACTGCTCCTCTGTGATGATTGGAACCTGAGAATATAGTAAGCGGTCGGTGTGCACGGTTTGTATAATATGTGATATCAAGTGAGACAACGTCACCAAAGTATAATCAATTAACATTCTTGCATCAGCCCAAAAAATACATTGGTAATCTGTTCTTCCTTATCCATTTGACATGCATGATTAAATGATGGATTTTTAGATAACTATTCCTGAAAATATCACATTAGGCATACAACTTCCCAATACACTATATTTCTTTGTCTCTTAGATCGAAGATAATTTTTGGCATCTATCCTGGTATAACCAAGGTCGTCCCTACCCCCTGTCTGCCTACTCATTATATGAAAATTTAATTTCTGTTTAAGTCTAACATCCTCTACTAAATCAATCTCATGCGCTTAAACTTCTGTAACTTTCCGTTGCGAAGCCAACATATGAATAGTCTCGGAAAGAAGGAGCGGATGAGTATGGTCTTTGATAAACTCATATACACTATACTTACAATCCACATATTTGACTCACATTCTTACTTTACAATCTGTTCAAGTCTCAAACTGAGAATTAACGGTCAAATGATCTATTTTATCTTCTTTACGAACACTCTCTTTGCAACAAACATCTTTGTATGAAGTTATAAAGCCAGTTTTCCTGTTCTTGTTAGGATAATGTTTTCTAACTCCAAAACTTGTTGTCCCTCCGTACTCAACCCAAAACTTACATGCTTCATCTAAGCTATCAAATTTCATACCAATCTTTGGCTTGAAATCATCATCTGACGTAGAATCCATCAAGAATATCCTTATAAATGAATAGATTTTCAACTTGTTTCAATCTTGAATTTTAGATAGCTATAAACATAACGTAGCAAATTCCTCTATTTCATATCAAATACAACAAATATTTAAATCATAGAAAGAACATATTTCAAAAGAATAAGAAAAGAAAAGGATGAAAAAATTCTTACCAATAAATTGATCGAGAAGAAGGAAATTTCTTTTAGGAGAATGAATAACCCTTTAGTGCTCAAATTCTAATCCATTGATATTTTATTGAAGTTTGATAATCTCTAACATAGTCATATGGAGGGAAAAAATTGAAGTTGATGAAGATGAATGGCCGCATGTGAAGAGAGAAAAATAAAAAAAATACAAAAAGGGTTTAGAAAATAAATAAAAAAGAAAATTAAAATTCCTACCGCAACAACGCTGTTTCCTGCCAGCACCATTTGCTGGTTTTATTGACTAGCAGGTGATCTGGGTCCAAATGGAAAACTAAAATCTCATTGGGTTGGATCTCTCTTTTGCTCTTATTCATGGGATGGATCTAAAGACGTTCAAACGGTTTCGAAAATCGAAACCGAGGTGATTCGAACAGCCGGTCAACGGTTCTGGGAACCGTTGACCTGGTTTTGGTTCCGAACCGGAACCACGAATTGCCGGAATGCGGTTCGGTTTCGGTTTCAGTTTTTGCGAACCGGCGAACCGGCGGTTTTCAACCATTTTTTTCTTTTTTTTTGTTGCGACACGTGTACGGCCCAAATTCGAACGGATATAGCCGTTGGAGATCAACGGCCGAGATGATGTAGCCGTTGAACCGGCCAAACCGGAATCGGAACGAGAACCGGCGGTTCAAACCGCTGATTTTTCTGGATTTTTTGAACGAGCGGCCGAGATCTTTCGAACGTTGGCGATAGACGGTGGAGATCTTTCGAACCGCCGGTTCAACCGAACCGGAACCGGCGGTTCGAACCGGAGCGGGGGCATTTTTTTTTCCAAAATCTATAAATAGGGGTTCAAGATGTGTATTTTTCACACCAATTCTCTTGCTCTCTCTTGCATCTCTAAATCACTCTCTAGTAGCAATCGAAGTTTCAACTACATTTCTAGTTCTTATTTTCTACTTCTAGTCTTCTACTACATTTCTACTTCTACTTCTCTTTAATTATGTCTCGAAGAGGAGCTTCTTCATCTTCATCTCATGGGAAGGGAAAGAGTCCCATGCCACCTCCACCAAATATGAAGATGATATCATTGATCGATGGTGTGAGTCACTAGATGAAGATGTTGATTTGGGGGAACAAATTCAAGCCACCTTAAACGAAGGCGATCAAGAAGAGGATGAAGCGGGTGAGGGCCGTCCGACACAAGAAAGTTTTCATCAACCTCGTACCGCTTCAACTCGTGCAACTCCACCACTTCAAAGTGATATTTTCTCCATCCACTTCAAAAAGGAGGCCGCCCCCGGTAGTAACATCGACTACATAGTGACGTGCAACCATTGTGGGAAGCAATACAAGTTCAAACATGGAGGAGGATATGGAACGTTCAACAACCACATCTCGAGGAAGCATCCCGACAAGGTTGGATTGGAGCGCTCTCAAACACAACTAAGAGGGTTCACCGACTCGTCACAAGGTATGGATTCGTTAACCTTTAAATTTAGTCAAATTGAACTTAGGAAAGACACCGCCGATTTTATTGCGGGTAACCATCTACCATTTTCATTTGCGGGTGATAAAAGATATGAAGGTTATGTGAGTACATATTTACAACCTCCGGCTAGAATGATAAATAGGAACATGGCCACACGTGATATAGATAAAAGAGTATTAGAAAAGAAATACATGTTAATACAAGATTTAGCTAAAATTTCTCAAAAAAGTGTCTATATGTTGTTATGTTTGGAAGGATCCGTATGAAAGATTTGATTATATAGGTATTACTTGTCATTGGATTGATGATTCATGGAATGTTCAAAAACGTTTAATAGCTTTTGTTGATTTTAACAAAAGACATACCGGTTTACATATTGCTCAAAAAGTAATACATGTTTTAAATGATTATGCAATACTAAATAATGAATTATAGTAATTATAGTAATTATTTGTTGTAGTATTAGATAATGCTAGTAATAATAAAGCTAGCTTACCTACTATAATGGAATTTTGCAAACCTCCACTAAATGGTGCCCTTTTTCATGTTCGTTGCACTTGTCATGTGCTTAATTTATGTGTTCAAGATGGCCTAAAATCCGTAGAAGGGGAAATAACTACAATTAGAGAAGCTATTCTTTTAATTGCTCATACCGTACTAATGCGTAAAAAATGGGCTAAATTTTGTAAGCATAATGGTATGGAAGTAAAAAAATTTGTGAAAGATGTGCCACATAGGTGGAATTCAACTTATTACATGCTTCATTCTTATAATTATAGAGAACTTTTATGTGCTTTTTTTATGCAATATCGTAATAGTGAAGTGATGTTATTTGCTCATTCATGGGATTTATGTATACACATGATGGAATTGTTAAAAATTTTTGAAGAAGCTACTAAGGAAGTAAGTGGATGTTATTATCCTACATCTCCTCTAGCCTTAGATCAATGTGTGAAAGTTGCTTTGGTAATTGACTCATATAAAGATGATCCTATTTTATCTAATTTCATTATTATGATGAAACAAAAATGGTTGAAATATTATTTTGAGATACCACCTCTATATTTGTGTGCAAAATTATTAGATGCAAAAATTATTAGATCCTAGGATTAGGGAAGATGGATTAGAGGAATTATTAACTATGTATTATAATGGATTGTTCCCAAATGGTGTAATTACTGACTATGATATGGTTGAATATGTGCCTAATCCTACCGTAGAAGTGGCTAAAGCTAAAAGTCTTTTATATGGAGAATATAAAATAATTCATGGTGATTCTAGTAGTAGTCAAGATTTATGACATCAAAATGTAAAGGAGTAAGTCTCTTGTGCATCAGGTGCATGGATCTTAGATCCATGCAACCGGGTCGGATCCGGGTAATCCGACCCGCTTCTTTTTTTTTTTTTCGTGCTAGCTTTTTTTTCAATTTTAGTCATAACTTTTAGTTATGTTAAGAATACCTTTATGTAATGTGTAAGAATACCTTTAGGTTACGTTAAGGATACCTTTATGCCCATATTTCATACATTTACGTTAAGTTAGACATACCTTTAGGTTATGTTAAGAATACCTTTAGGTAATGTATAGAGATACCTTTAGATTATGTTAAGGATACCTTTATGCCCAAATTCCATACATTTAATTTACGTCAGGAATACCTTTAGGTTATGTTAAGGATACTTTTATGTTATGTTAGAGATATCTTATCCATAAGATAGATTGTGTTATACATTTTGTACAAAAAAGGTATCTCTAACATAACATAAAAGTATTCTTAACATAACCTAAAGGTATCCTTAATATAACGTAAATGTATGTGACCTGGAGCGAATTCTAAGGGTATCAAATCAGGATTTCAAAGGAACCTAAAATCACGATTTCAAAGGTATCTTTAACATCACCTAAAGGTATTTTTAACATAACCTAAAAGTATGCTTAATATAATCAAAAGGTATTCTTAACATAACTAAAGGTATCCTTAACATAACATAAAGGTATGCTTAACATAAGTAAAAGGTATTCTTAACATAACATGGTATGTAACCTGGAATCAGGATTTCAAAGGTATCCTTAACATCACCTAAAGGTATTCTTAACATAACCTAAAGGTATGCTTAATATAATCAAAAGGTATTCTTAACATAGCTAAAGGTATCTTTAACATAACCTAAAGGTATGCTTAACATAACTAAAAGGTATTCTTAACATAACGTGGTATGTAACTTGGAATCAGGATTTCAAAGGTATCCTTAACATAACTAAAAGGTATCCTTAACATAACTGAAAGATATTCTTAACATAACTAAAAGGTATCCTTAACGAGCGAATTTGAGCACATCCGGCCAGGCGCGTAAGAGCGCGTGAGGGGGCGTCAGACGCGCGGGTCGGGTCGGGTCGGGTGCATGGATCTAGGATCCATGCACCTGATGCATAAAAGTTTTTGTCAATGTAGAGTCTTCCTCATCTTCATCTAGTTTTGGAGTTGGACATCTTAAGTCAATTTTACAACTTTTATGACATTAGGACACAAAAACGATTTAGAGGTAACCCTACCCAAGAGTTAGACTCTTATTTAATTGTGACTTTTGAATCTATTGCTTTTGAGACTTCCATTGATTTGTTGAAGTGGTGGTCACGAAGGACCACCATGTATCCTATTCTAACCATTATTGCTAAGGAAATGTTTGCAACTCCCCCCTCGACGGTTTCGGTTGAGCATGCCTTTAGTATTGGGGGTCACACATTGAGTGTGAGACGATCAAACTTGGCGGCGGAGAATGTTTCTAACGTCATGCTTCTTGAGGATTGGGGTAAAGCCGCTAGACGTCAACAACATCTTGATCTTGAAATTGTGGATGAAGAAGGTGGCGAAGATATTTATGACTACGACTCAAACACAACGTCCTCCGCTAGCACCGCCACCAACCTTGACGATTAAAGTAGGTAAGTTGAGGTAAGAGAACTACATGAGCTTTGATTCCTTAATTTGATTAGAATTGAGGATACGTAAGCAATTTCATTATAAGTTTGGAATTGAATTTCATTTCTAAACTTAGAATGAAACTCAAGCTCTTTCAAAAATTTCCCCTTCTATTTAATCTTTAGATAAACTTTTGTAATTGTAATAGATATATTTAGTTTGTAATAGTCTAATAGATTAGAATTAAGATTATAAATTCATTAGAATTGCAATCATTAGATTAGAAACTTAGAAATTGTATAACTTGTAATAATTTTGCAATTTATAATGAAAACATTTGTGCTGGTTCGATTTTGTGTACTCTATTAGTCTATTTCAATCATGAATTATATCGAAACAAACATTAAAAAACAAATTTGGAGTTGCAAAATCAAAATGAACAAGAAAAATGCAAAAAAAAAAAAAAAGAGGAACCGGCCGAACCACCAGGTCTAGGTTCAACCGGCGGTTCGGAACCGAAACCGGAACCGGCCACCTACCGATTCGGTTTCGATTCCACCAATCCGGAACCGCCGAACCAGCTGTTCGAACCGGAACCGGAACCGCCGAACCGTTTGAACATCCTTAGATGGATCGGGTTCTTCTTTCCACTTTGAACTTGACTTTTTGAATGGTTTGACTTTGTGATTTCAAACTTACAGAGTTTAGTTAAACTCTAAGGTTCTCCTCATTCAGTCTTCAGATAAGGCAATTTTGATGTGTTCGGTTTTTGAACCACGAGTCTTATAATTCAAGTGATATCCCAGAATTTGATATAGATTGTAAAGATTCGGATACGAATTAAAAACACACAAGTGTTTTAATATTTCTTTTCTTCGTCCTTTCATTCCTTCCAAACTCATTAAAAAAACTATTATGACATTTACCCTTGTTGTTGATGATTTCATTGGGCCTTTTCGGATTGTGGGCTTAAGGCCCACACTTGAAGAGCATCACATTACTATGTTATATTATCTCAAAATTTTAAAATATAATATATTGTAAATCTTATATTTCATTTCAAAATTGAATTAGGTTTTTATTAAAAAAAGAAAAAAATGTTAATAGAACTATTATAAGATGGTTTCACGGATATAATCTCGTGAATGACTCAACTTACAAATATCTTATAAAAATGACTTAAATTTATAAATTGTGGAACTTTGTCACACAAAATTAAATTTACAAAATACTCATATCAAATTTTTTGATTATATGAGATGATTATGAAATAACTCATGATGTTTGATTTATTTAAAAGAAATTCATCAGATCAATATCCCCTGGATATTTGTTATTGTTTTACAAATTGCACTAATTAAAAGAGGCACTCAAAACAAATAAAAATTACAGATCTGATAAAAATACCAGAATAATTTTGTAATTTTTCCTTTTTTAATCCTCAAACTATATATATAGGAGCATCTACCAAGTATTACAACATTTTTCTAAAATATTTCCAAACTTGAAAAAAAGAAATGGAAAAAAAAAAAAAAAGACCAAAGCAATATGGGTGTCAAAATTTGCATTAATGCCTTGTCCTCAATATTGTGTAGGAGACATGTGGAAGAAGACAAAGGACTTTATGTTTATGGCCCATTCTACTATTATGTCTATTCCCTATTTTCATTTAATTATTCTATCATTTCATTTGCCTAAATGCATGTGACATACATATTCTCTTTTACCAACTAACTAATAATGCATCTGGACAAAGTTTTGCAAACATTTAAGATCCATATTAAAATATTAGGTCCACCTATTTTTAATTTTATTTAAAATGAGTCTCTCCACATTCACTTGCTTTGGCACTTTGTACTTTGACTTATATAAGAATCAAATTTTATTGCAGATAAAAAGTATGACTGATTTCTATCTTTTTCACAAATAACAGTATATAAATTTAATCCAAATCCAACTAAAAATACAAGACGTCTATTAAATAGAATATAGACACAAAGTTCTAATTTGAAAGAAGATTAAAATTACATAAACCTAAAAATGGAATTTGCTTCATAACAAAAAAAAAAAAAAATCCAACTTACATTTCTTATTAAAGACACCAAATTAAGAACCTGTCTAGCGAAATTTTAACTCTAAACTTATTCATTTTTAAAAATTCAGATATAAATAATCTATTTAGATTTAATAGTAAAAGAACCGTCAAATAATGTGATTCATAGTGGATCCAGTTTTTATTTGGGTGAGACTGACTATACACAACTTATAAAATACTAAAACAAATACTGTAATTTTTGTATTATTATATAAAACTTGTTGATTGTTTCAGTCAATGTGCATTATTATTGACACTTAATAAAGAATATTGCATGAAATTTCAAAAAACAAAAAAAACAAAAAAAAAAAAGTTAACGCAGGGATTGACCTACATTTAAATCGATGTTTGAAATAAATTATCGTGAACTTTTACGGCATCATTGAAGCGAAAAATCATAAAGTTTTAAGAATTTCTCCATAAAATTACATTTTGTTGAATGTGTTTAATATCTACTAGTTTTGTACCCGTGCGATGCACGGGTTAAGCTTTTTTTTTTTTTATAAACTTAATTATAAATATTTGTAATTTGAAAAACAATATATAAATTTAATACAATAAGATAATGTGGTTTATATATTTCAAATATTGAATTAATGAAGATTAATTTTAAATAGTGTGAATAAAATAAATTATTATTATGGTTAAAGTTAATTTATAAATTTGAGAACTAAATATTATATAATTATAAAATAAGCATGATCGATCAAATTAATTAAACTCATAATTTAATAAAATTGAAACACTTGTGGTATTTATGGAAAAGATATAATGTTTATCCATTAAATAAAAAAGTCAATTGTCTCATTAATCTTCTATATATAAGGATGAATATTATTACAAATTAGGGAAAAAAAGAAATTATTGTCATTAGCTATCCTTCTTCTATTTAATACTTTTCAATTTAATAAAAATGTTAATTTAATATGTTTCAATTTAAAAAAATGTTAAATTATTTTATAGATGCAAACTAAATGATTTTTCATCTAAGCATTCCATATGATTTTATATAAAATTTTCTTAATGACTTATACATCAAGTTATTTGACATCGATTATATAGAAATATTGGTTTGTTTTAAAATTAATATAATTTGAAATGTCATTTTAAAAATATAATAGATGTTGATGCTATCATTTTCATCCATTAAATAAAATACAAATAAGTCCCTACTAAATTTCACTATTAAAATTGAATATACAATAATATGAGCAAACAAATAAGATTGTGATATTATCTTAATCTTAATTTTATATACTATATATATTGAACATGATTTTCTATTTGTAAATAATAAAATTCAATAAAAATAATATTTAATGTATAACATAATGTAAATATAATAAAACGTTTTGATTTTATCAATAAACACATTAATTGTGAATGATGTGGTTTGATTTTATGTATAGAAATTAAGTAGAAACTGAACATTTATTTGCAATAATTATAATTGGGAAAAAAATCTATAAATTAGGAAGCAGCTAAATTTATGACATACAAAATGCACTAATTCCATATCTAATGAACTAATATGAGAGAAAAAACTTAGAACTAACTCACACTTTCTCTTTAATTTATCAAATTTTGCAATACAAATCTTTTGCTTTCATAGTGTTCATGGGATTGTGTTCTTTTTTTCTTTTTTAGTTTTTATTTTATTTGGTTATGATTTTTATTTGATCTTAATCATATAGTTTGGATGGAAGGTTAATAATTTTTTGACTTTATAAATCATTTCTTAACGATTAAAGTTCCTATCGTTATTCATATTTGGAGATGAATGTTTTATTTATTGGTATTGCATATGGATTATTATTAATGTAATTTTTTTAATTTTTTTTTTTTACTTTATACAGGAATTTCGTGAAGAAACCTGAATGAAAACTTACATGGAAAAGTGATAAAGAAGACTCTAAATTTACATTACAAGGTAGATTGTTTTTTTTTTTTTTTGGGTTAGAAATAATTGGAAATTAATCATATATTTTGTTTTTATATTTCTTTTATGTTTTTAAGATTTTTATCATAGAATTTATTTGTTTTAAAAATAACAGGCTTAAAAGTAGTTAGTTGAATTATTCCTTCTATCTTATATAGAACATAGCTTTCATGTTGTGATTTGTTTACGTAAACATTAATCCTTTATCTTGAATAGTGTACTTGAAATATGATAATTTCTATAGAATTTATATCCATCTTATTTATATATAAACAAAGTTTAAAATTACAATATCTTATTTTATTACCGTACCTAGAGATTATCTCCAACAATTAAATATTTAAAATATATAATATATAAATTACTAATTTCATTATATTACATTTGTATATACTTCTTTTTCCAAATCTCAAATAAAAACATTATAATTGTATTTTATAAAAAATTTCCCGTGCATCGCACGGGTACAAAACTAGTAAAACTAATGAAACAAATCCTTCCGAATAATGATAATTGATATAGCCACAATTTATGGGAATGAATTACAATATTCCAGAAATAGATATATATTTATTTCTTAAGTAAACATGTTAGCTGATTTTTATTCTCTCAAATAATAGATAGGTGTTCATTTCTCAAGAAAATGTCATGTGAAAAAAAAAAGATATTAACTTAAATATCAATTTTTTAATCATTAAAACTGATATTGTCATTAAGCCTAATTACTACATAAAATTTATGACTTATTAATATTTTTTTCCCAAATAAAATTATACTTAATATAAAATATCAAATTTACCTAATATATCAAAACATAATGCGAAATTTATTTCAATGCATTCGTATACGTATATATGCTAAATATTTTAGGAATTCAATTACCATAACATTTCATACTATATAAAATATATACATATATAGAAAGTAATATATATTTGAGATGATAATTGAGATTTTTGTCCCATATTTAGGATGGGTATTTGGGTGGGAAAAACATTCTTAAAAATAGATATATTAACAATGTTCTTGTTATTACATATATAAACATATATATTGTAACACCCCGTTTTCAAGGAAATCTGCATTGCATATTTCACAAAATTTCTTTTACCTTTTAATTGAAAAATTATTCGAAGTGAACCATTATGTTATTTAAAGTCATGATTTAAGTATTATGTTGTGCTCGATGATTTTTTTTTCGTATTTTGTGATCTAATGTTTCTTTCGAGATTTTAAAGTATTTTGCAGGATTGCTTACGGAGGAAACCGAGCTTGATCTCAACTCACTTGACAACATGGATGAAAGTAAAAAGATAAGATATAGATAAGTTTAAATGAGGAAAAATGATACTAGGTTTTTTATGCAAAGATTATTCGTTTGTGTCGTAAATGCTTTTATTTTATTAAATTTAATCATGATCTCTATATGTGATTCTATGTGATAAAATAATTTACATAAAATGTACTTAGTAAATACTTGTGTATAAATTATGCTATTGTAGTATTATTATTATTATTATTTATTAATGTTATTAATGTTATTAATGTTAATCTTATATATGTATATTTATATATGTATACGTGTGTAATATATATATGTATATTATATATGTACGTTTATTACTTATCTAAAGCACCTACATGTATAATTATTTATTTTGTGAGCATAATAGATAAGGTTTGGATAAAATTTTGAGAGATGAGTCACACCTCATTTTTTCCACAAATGAGATACGTGTAGGGACACACCTCTTCAACCTATTTTATCTCCTTCTCTCTCTCTCTCCACTTTGGTTTCAGGATTTTGATTAAAGCAGCAAGAATTTGGGGTGCTTTGAAGAGTAATTTTTCTTGCTTTGATTAATTGTAAATGTATATATATAATTGTGTAATTGAGTGTGTATATTGTATATGTGTATGTTATCTTGTATGTGTTGTTGCTGTAAGTTTGAGAAGTGAAAAGGGGGGGGGCAGAGATGAGGAAGTGGAGGGACGCCGCCGCATCGAGCGGCGCCGGCAGAGGGAAGCCGAGGGGGGGTGAGCAGCGCCGCTCACGGCGCTGCTGTGCGAAGGGAGCTGCTGTGTGCGCGGCTGTGTGCGTGGCCGAACAGGGGGGCAAAGGGTGAAGGGCGCTGCCCGGTGCGGCGGCGCCGTGCAGGCCGTGGGTGTGCAAGCGAGAAGAGGGGGGGCGGCGCCGCGTGGAGAGGAGGCCGACTTCGAGCCTGTCGCCGGCAGGGTGGACGGCCGAGAGGGGCAGTGAAGGGGGTGACGGGGCTGTGCAGAGGAGTGGGAATGGGGTGTGATTTTGAGAATTTGACTATTGTTAGGGACCTTTGTGCAATTTTACCACTTTTGCTAAATTTATTAATTAGTCCCTTAGGTTCTGATTATTGCGGTTTGACCCTACAGATTATGTTAATTTCAGTTTAGTCCCTGAAATTAGTTTAAAATTTCAGTTTAAACCCCAGAACTTACAAAAATAACAAATTAACCCTCAAATTTAATTTAAATAGCAGATTAACCCCAAACTTTATATGCAGAATCACCCCTAAACTTTACTGAAATAGCATTTTAACCCCAGAACCTTGCTACAATTATAAATTGAGCCCAATACTGTCCTGGATATTATTTTATGACCTTAAACCATATTTATGCATCATTTTTAAGACTAAGAATTACTAGTTAAATACCTAAAGTTTAAGTTATAAGTATATTTGTTGTTTATATGTGAATCATGTTCAATGATTTTTATATGATAATATCAGCATCGAAACTTCATATACAAGTCTAATATATATATTGTATGATGTATCCTTCGAATTTTTGTAAGAACTTTTACTATGTTTCAGTAACTGTTCTTAGGCAAGTGCAGAAATTTAGTATACACTTTTTTGAAGTCTTGTATGATTTATACCAAATTTTACAATATAGACTGTTTCCTGCACAAACAATGCTCTATTTTCTGTCAATTTTTGAAATTCATAACTGTTTATCTACATCGTATTCATAAACCATGTTTTACTATGTTGTAGTACTAGCTCTTAGGAACATAATAAAGTTTATCTTGTGAATTTTGGAGTAGAATAGAATTTATAAGAAATGTTTCAAGTAACCCTGTTTTCAGCCTATGTTGTGCACCATTTTCAGCCAACTTGTAAAATTCATATCTAATTATGTGAACCTTATTTTTGATTGAAATTTTTATATGTTATACTTCAGTGTGTTATCTAAAGTTCTTAAAAATATGAAAAGTTTTCATCAATCCTATAAGGTAGGATAAATTCTTAATTTAAGACTGATTTCTAGCTGAAATTCAAGTGGAAAACTAGTTAAATGAATGATTTTTAATTCTTTGTACAAGCAGTTAATTAATATAAATTTTCAGAATGTTATACTAAAAGAAGATATGTGATCATATGAATAATATTGAGATTTAGGGAATTATATATGAATTATTAAAATTATTACATCTTCATAGGTCATTCTAGGTTTTTAATTGCTAGTTTAAATGCTTAACAATTAAGTTATAAGTATGATGATGTATTTAATGTTCTAATATAACTTAAATGAATTATGTATGATATGATCATCTTTAAAACTCCATGTATGAATGAAGTATGTATTAAATAAAGTATGATTATTATAAATGCTTGAATAATGTGTATAGAATCATGTTAATATTTACGTTTAGTATGAAGTCTTTATATTTAATTTACTAATGATTATGCTTTAGATTAAATAACCTAATATAAAATACAAAAGATCATGTTATATGACATAAGAAACTAAACGATTAAGTATGTCGAGTGCAGTTGAGACGAACGGTGATTCTAGAAGCAATCCTCAAGCCGTCAGCTTAAAGTGGGTAACTATGCGTTGATAATTAAATTAGTAAGTTATGTATGAAAATCTACGGCTGAAGCTCCGTAGCTATAACCGGTAGTTGCTTCACTATCGGGCGACGACCATAAGGGCGAGAGTGCCTGGTATATGAAAGCAAGGTTTAGTGGGCGAGTGACTCCCACATTCCTTTATGTTATGTATGGTCCAGGGTGAGCGTGCCCAACGGACATGTAGTATGTGCTTAATGATTTAATTTATTCAATATATATTAGAGAGTGCAGTTATCCCACAGGGATCCCTCTCCGGAGGTGTCTCATGATTCTACTTTTAATATTTTCAGGTTCGGCGTATGATGATGTGGACGTGTAGCGAGCTGAACTGTCTTTCCATCACCCTTTTTATGTTAAAGTACCAAAATAATACTTACTTTTAAGAATAATGTTATATTTTGATATGTAAATCATGGTAGATGATGGGCCTAGACTTATATTTTGGTATAATATGTTTGTTCTATTATGTTACCTCATGTAAGAGTTTGTTTGAACGTTTAACCTAGAAATGTGGGTAAAACACGATTTTTAGAAATAATTGTATTATGTTTTAAAAAAAATGTCTCGTGTTTCCTTTCAGTCTTCCGCTGTAAACTATTTTATGAATTCTTTAATTAGTAAGGGTTGACGACCTGATTTCCAATTAATGGGGATTGGGGCGTTACATATATACTTTGAATAATTTATTAAAAACTAATTTTATTACAATAAACCATGAATAAATACATATATTATAAAAAACATATATATAAAGTGATAATACATATATATATATATATTACATTTATGATATGTTATTTATGACATGATTTATATAATTGATATGATTTATATATTATATTTATATTTATGACATGATTAATTGATATTAATAATTAAAGTTGACTTTCCGTATTGACAAATATGTTAAAATGTCAGTTTTCCATAAATTTTTCTTAGATATATATATATATATATCAAATATGATTTACAGAAATATCAAACATAATTAATTAATCAAAGATCAATTAATTGATATCAAAATACCAATTAATCAAAGATTAATTGATTAGAATTACTTACAAATTTAAAAATTAGTGCGTAATAGTGGAATCACACGAAATCATTCTATAATTAGTATGTATATTGAATTTTATCATAAAGTTTCCTTAAATATATATTATGTGTATATATATCCAATATGATTTATATTTATTGAATATATAATTATAAAACTATGTATAATAAGAAGCATAAAATATATATAATTAGTGTAGTTAGTGCATAAAAATATATAATTAGTATATATATTAGATTGAATTTTAGTGGAATCACGAAATCATTCTATAATTAGTATATATATATTGAATTTTATCATAAAGTTTCCTTATATGATATGTATATATCAAATATGATTTATGTTCATTAAATATATAATTATAAAACTATGTATTATAAGAAGCATAAAAACTATATAATTAGTGCATAAAAAATATGCAATTAGTTTATATATTGGATTGAATTTTATCATAATTAGTGTGTAATAGTGGAATCACATGAAATTATTTTATAATTAGTATATATATTGAATTTTATCATAAAGTTTCCTTAAATATATATTTATATGTATATATCAAATATGATTTATATTTATTAAATAAATAAATAAATAATTCTAATTTTGATAAGATATTTTTGACAGGAAAATATGTATTTTTTTTTTGGATGAACTAAGGGCACCACACACATATCCAAGGGCACCACTCCTTCTAAGGACACCACACAATATATTAAACTTGTTCAAAATTTTACTAAGAGCACCACTTTTATTACCAATAATACCCTTACTCAATTTTACAAAAGTGAAAAAAAAAAACAAATCATATGAATTGCAGAAACGAGAGAGAAGTGGAGAGAAAGAAGGAAGAAGTAAGGTACAATTTCGGTTGATTCATCCGTTGGAGAAGACATCATTTCGGTTGATTCGTCCGAAGCTCGACTAAAATGGAACCAACTCATCCAACTCCAACAACTAGATCAATACTCTTCAAAGGTTAGTTCATTTGAAAATTTTGTTTGAAATTTGCATATTTGTGAGTTAATTTTCGTAGAAATTGATGTAGTACATTAGCTTTTGTTATGGGTTTAGGGTTTAATGCTTTAATTTGCTGAAATTGTATGCAAAAACGAATGAATTCGGGCCAATTTGGGTGATTTTATTCTGTAAAGAAGAACAGCCGCGCGGCACTGGTTGGCCGAACGCGCAGCGCGATGGTCAGTCACCTCGGCCGAACTCGCAGCGTGATGAACGGCCGCCAGTGCCGAGTATGTTATGTGTCGTTCGGCCGCGTCTGCCGAACGAAAAGCTTGCGCCCTCGGCTGGACTGGCCGAACAGTTATGCGCGTGCGCGGCCGGTCTGGCCGAACAACTGATTTATTTTATGTCTTGTTCATTTATTTTGATTGTTGTGTTAATTATTCTTCTTTGTAATTCAGGAATTACATATTGGAGGAGGAACAGACCCACTGCTTCGGAAAGGAGGCGTCGAGAAGTTCTACGTGGCGAAGGTTCGGGCACGCCAGAAGCGGCCGTACCCATGCCGTTTGCTTATGAGGAGCCTCCACAGGATCTCCCACAAGATTTCCCACAGAATTTCCCACAGGATCTCCTACAGGATCTCCCACAGGATCTCCCACAGGATCTACCACAGAATGTTCCTGTTGAAACTGAAGCAGATTATTATCCCCCTGAGCATGAGCAGAATGAGGAAGTTGAGGACCAGCCGGTGGCCCAGGGAGAGAATGAGTCTGAGGTACTCACTGGACCTTTTCCCGGTGGACCGAGCGATCATCGTCTCTTGCCAAGTTTTAAGACACATGTGGCCCCCAAGATATGGTTCGGTGAGGAACGTGGCATAATGAAGTGTTTATGTCACACAACAATGCTAGAGTCGTGGAGGTCAGAGGGTGACTTAGCCCAGTTTCGAAGGCTTTTGAGGCGTTCAAAAATTGCCGATCTCCGGCATGTTTCGTATAAGAACCCCAACAAGACCCTCATTTGTGCTTTCGTGGAGCGGTGGCATCCGGAGACAAATAGCTTTCATATGCCGTTCGGTGAGATGACGATCACACTAGATGATGTCTTCTGCATCACCGGACTTCCAATTGAGGGAAAAGCTGTGGTCACACCGGCCAGGGGTCTCGAACGGCCATCTGATGTGCTTCAGCGTCTGTTGGGGGTCAGTAGGGATGAGGCGTTGGAGGGAAAGCCAGGACATGGAGTTCGGTTGGAGTGGCTTCGAAAGACCTTCTGTCCCATGGCCTCGTCTCCTAATGAAGATGAGAGACTCTACGCTGCTAGGGCGTATTTTTTGTACGTGCTCGGGTGTACTATTTTTACTGATAAGAGCGGCAGTAGAGTCTCCACCCAGTTTCTTCCCCTGTTGGAGCACGTCAAGAGGGTACACAAGTATGCTTGGGGCACTGCAGCACTAGCATACTTGTATCGACAGTTGGGGCTTGCATCTCGGTATGGAGTGAAGCAGATTAGCGGGTACTTGACATTGTTGGAGGTAAGTTTGTCTGTACTTGAGTTGTTGTTTCCTCACAGTCGTTGACTTTTTGTTTACTTCACGTATTTGTTGCCATCTTCTGACTTTGTTTTTGCAGGCATGGATATATGAGTATTTTCCCATGTTGCGACCCACCCACAATGTCAATTACAATGAAGGGGAGCCTCTGACAATGCGTTGGGCCCAACATGCCCCTTTAGGGAGTTCTCTTGATCGCCTCATTGCTTGGAGGGATATTACACTATCGGGCTCCAATAATGAGGAGGTTTCCACGTTTTTAATCTCTTGCAATCTTTTCAAAAGCAATAGCCTCCTCTCCTCATTCGCGTCATCAAACATTCCACTCACATTTACCACCGTCTCAGTCCACCGTGCACGGAGATCTGTGTCTTCATTACCGTCCTCGCGTTTGCATGGCTCACAGTCCAATTTCCTCCAAAAGTTGTCCAAGCTCTTAAGAGGAATAGGTTCACCCACACGGATGAGTTCAGCAAGTTCATGGGAGCAAGGAAGACCACATGTCTTTCTCAAGACACAACCACACAACAAAGAATCTATGCCGGCCGTGTTAACCCCATCCATCTCCTGAAATATCTTATGCAAAGCAGTGTGTGACACCAAGCCACGAATGATCTTGAAAATTGGAGACTTGTATCGGTGATGCACTTTATGTAATGATTGCTCAAATGAAGCTTTGATTTGGTGTGGGATGTGATCAACAAGCCATGTATCTTTTCCCAAGAGCTTTCAAAGTTGGATTGGCTAGTGCCAAGTAGTTTCTTCAACCTTGAATGTGCACTCTCAGCCCTGTGAAAAACATATCCAAGATGTTTCCGATTCAATATATTACACTATGAAGCAATTGATTCAAATAGAGCAAATATTGTTAATTTTACATACCGACTACTTGTGGTGTTGTCGTAATGCCGAATGTTGTTCGTCCAGGCTGAGACAAATCTCTCTTTGTATGGATCGAGCCAATTGGAGATGACATAATTAACGGCATTTGGATGGTCATGGAAGTCGTCCTTCAATCTCCTGACGTACTCATTGAACTTCACTTCATTTTCAGCAAGAACCAATGTGTTCCATGAGTAGTTAAATAACTCCCACTTCGCTTGTTTGTGAAATTCTTTCTTGCACTTAGCAAAAATATTTTTACTAATATGCCATCGACACAACATGTGTTTAGCTTGAGGGAACACCACTTCAATCGCATTCATCAAAGCTAACTCCCGATCAGTGACAATGACATGTGGCAAGAAAGATTGATCCATCACTCCTTTCAAAGTCGAGAGAGCCCATCTATAATTCTCCTCACGTTCAGCCTCAAGATAGATGCATGCTACAGAAAATGTGATATCCGTTGATGTAATGCCAACCACTTTCAATAGCGGCATCTTGTATCGATTGGTCTTGTACGTACAATCCATCAACAAGACATTTGGAAAAGCACGCAACAGGTCGACACTAGTCGGGTGGGCATAGAAAAGATCTTTGACCCTATCAGATTTCTCACATCTTTTCACAAGGTAATAATACTTGTGTGTCTCCAGTTTCCCTAAGAGATATTGCATTTGAGATCAACCGTCATGCTCAACAACTCTATGCTTATGACGGGCATTATAAATCGTCTTCAGGGTGGAGGCATTTTCAACGAATGTCTCTTTCAACGTAGACAATATGTCCTTCGGGGCAACCTTGTTTCTGAACAAGTCGGCCACAAATTGATCTTCAATGGGTGTTAGTCGGCCCGCATATGAATGACCAACCAAGGTCCTACCCATTGGATGATTGTGAACTCCCGAAACGACCGATAAAGACCATTGTCCGCTCTCGTTCAATTGAAATGCCCTTAGAAGAAACGGACAACCACACTTCTTCGTGGCTGTGTTTCTCTTACTTTTCTTCTGAGCGATCTCTAGACTGTCAATCTTTTCAAGTACGTGTTTGGCCTTATTGCGTACACGATACACCCCACCCCTTTCACATCCCAAATCAACCCGAGGTCGACGACCTTGATGACCAGCAAGATCAGAGCGTACGACTAATATCACCATATTGTGTCTATGAGCTACGACGTTAATCCAATTCATCATCGAAGTCCGAGATTCAAATACTTGATCTGTGGTGAACTTCTCAGCAAAATCAATCTCAAGATATTGAGGATCTACATCGTCCGAATCCGTTGCTTGTCGAATATCCATTGGGTTCGAAAGGTATCGATTATCGTCGTTTTGCATATGTTCCTGTTATAAACGAGTAAAGAACATCATAAGAATATAAAAAATTGAAATTGAAAATTTCATGTGTCAAAAACGCCACTGTTCGGCCAGGGTGATCGAACGTGCTTCAAAACGTTCGGCCAATCCTGCCGAATGCCTTACAAAAGTTGTCAGCCATCACAGACTTTTGTTCGGCCGACTCGGCCGCATGCGCCCTGAAAGGTTCGGCCAGCACGGCCGAACTTCCTATATATTGTTCGATCTATGTTGGCCGAACGGATACCCTTCTGCGCGAATTTTCAAATTCAAAAAAACGAAACTTGTTTGCTATCTACATTTATGCAAACACTTACATTGTTTGTACCGAATGAATCTTCACTAGCCATTGATTATTTTTTCACTTACTGATGGGGAAAATGATGAAATTTGTAAGAGTTTTGTTGTAAATTTTTCCACAAAATAGCTTCGTAAGTGTTGTTAATGGAGAAGAAGGTTTGAAGAGAAGAAGAGGGAGTGTGGTGCCCTTAGTATTCTTCATATCAAATTTAATTTTTTGTGTGGTGCCCTTAGTAGTTGATGTTTTAATAAAGGGTATTTTAGTCTTTTCATAAAAAATTAATTTATATAATAAAAATGTGTGGTGCTCTTGGATATGTGTGTGGTGCCTATTGTTCTTCCTTTTTTTTTTTTTTACAATGTTTATGTTTTTATATATATATAAAGATTTGAAGAAAGGTGAAACTGGAAATGAAAGTTAGGTGAAAAAGTAAGAAAGCATGTGAATGAGACAGAGTGCGACTGCACTACACTAAATCCACAAGCAAAACCATTCTTCTCCATTTCATTTCTTGCTTCATCTCTGCAAATCTACAAAAGGAAAGGGAAAACGAAACCCACATTCATTGATGGAACTCAATCAACATCTCTCTCATTGATTTGAGATGTTGGTGATGCGGTGAACAGTGAAGGGGAGTTGCTGAATTTTATCCTCATGGATTTTCAGAGATTTTGCTGCTTAATTTGCCTATCTGCTGCTTTACTGGTTCTGTTGAGCAGCTGCGGGAGAGTGAGCGCCGGCGACATAGTTCATGACGACGATTTGGCTCCCAAAAAGCCCGGCTGCGAGAATGACTTTGTGCTGGTAATCTACGCTATTCATTTCTTCCTTGCCTGCCTGCTCTCTGATAATCACGTGGTTTGGATTTGATCGCAGTTGTAATTGAACTAGATTTTGCTGTGGTTTGCTTATTTTGATGGCGATGGTCAATTTAGATTTGTGTGATTTTTGTTTATTTGGTTTCAATTCATGTTATGTATCTGCATGTGCTGATAAATATCTTCTTGAGTAATATGTAATTCAAATTCCTTCAATTCTGATTTCTGGATTTTCTTAGTTAATATGATATGGAATTTAGAATTTAACATTCCATATCATAGGAAGTGCGGTTATATGTGTGTGGTGTGTGGTATTGATTTGTAATAGTGAATACAGGTTAACATTTAGTGATGAATATTCTCTCAGTTTAGTGTGGTATAGATTTTTTGTCCATCACCTTTGTGTGAGTGGGTGAAATGTACTGGTTATTTTCCTTCTCATTTGCTTTATATGCAATTATCTTAATAGCTTTCTCTTTCACAACTTCTCTTGATGATCTATCTTTGTGAAGTACTAATTAACGTTGCTACCTTGATGCTAATTCTGAAGTGAAAGTTACACTTCTGGTGGATAATCTTAACACATTCCTTCTTTTTCCTATTCTTTTCAATGAATTTTTGCTCGTATCTGATCTCTACAATAACTATATATGTCATATTCTTATAGGTAATGGGAAAATTCATCCTGCTGTTAATGATTGTTTTATTACAAATCAGATTGGAAGTAGCTTCCGTATACTGACCACCAGTCTTTTAGAGCTAAAAGCATGAAAATGATTATTGTGAAGCTTATTTATTTTCATCTTTTCATGTCTCCGTTCTGTTGTTCTTTGCATTTTTGGTGTTTAGTAACTGTCCCTTTTCTATCAGGTAAAAGTTCAAACTTGGGTTGATGGCATAGAAGATGAGGAATTTGTTGGTGTTGGTGCTAGATTTGGCACTACCATAGTATCAAAAGAGAAAAATGCAAATCAAACTCACCTCACTCTCTCAGACCCTCGGGATTGCTGCAGTCCTCCGAAGAAAAAGGTTCTTGCTGCAATCCCTGCTAAATGTTGCCAATAGCTAATTTTATTTGGATGAGATAATTGTGTCCCAGATGCTTCATTTTGTTTCCATTGGTTTGTGCTTTTAGTTTACTGGAGATGTTTTAATGGTGGATCGTGGCAACTGCAAATTCACGACAAAGGCAAATTTTGCTGAAGCTGCTGGTGCTTCAGCAGTCCTCATTATAAACAACCAGAGAGGTAATGATTGCTTTTGTTTGTGGACGTTCAGTTTGACAGTAACCCTCTCTCTTGTAATATGTGCATGAGAAAACCTTGTCCTGGATTATATATGAAAGTTCAATGCCATATGCAATAGTTTCCTGGGTGGAATGGAGCAGCATAATGGGAATAGCTGCATGCTTGTTTGTATTCTTGCTCTGATGGTTGAACTCATTGCTTTTTATGAATTTGATAAATCTATTTCTCTCACATACCATTTACTGTGCATGATAGATAATATATCAATTCAAATTTATAAATTTAATCATCAAAGTATTGAATAATCTGTTGTATGTTTTGCTATGAATAATGTTATTTTGCATTTAAAATAGATAGTAAGACAAGATAACTGGAAGTTTGGAACATGGACTGAATGGTTTCATATATCCTTAAAATGGGTAAAGATGCTATCGTTCAGTATTGTGCATTTATGGAACTATTTTTCTGCTTTTTGTGCATTGTGCATTTTTGGAACTATTTTACTGCTTTTTGTATGGTAGTTACTGCCTCTTTCACATCCCTTTAATGATACCAATTATTCCTGAACTCTTCAGAACTTTATAAGATGGTTTGTGAGCCTGATGAAACTGACCTGGATATAAAGATTCCTGCTGTTATGCTCCCCCAAGATGCTGGTGCTACATTGCATAAAATATTATCGAATGGTTCATCAGGTGAGATTTGTGTTATGCTTGATTGCAGCTCAATGTGAATTGATATCTATCAGAGATCTTTTTTGGTTGGTTGCTATGTCATGTGTACTTTTCTGGAATAACAATAGATATCATTACTCAAAATGCTTTATTTATCAGTGCCATGAGCTGACTAGCTGCAATCTGTTCTTTTGTTCTTTTCTTTTTTATTTGCAAAATGCTGGAAGGTAGTATCAAAATGCTTTTGCTTTTGCAAGGTAGTATTTATGTGAAGAGAATGGTGATTAGAAAGTGATATTCTTATGAAGATATAGTAACCATCAAATAGGAAGAGTGAGATTGAGCATGAATGTGAAAGCAAAAGCTTTTTGTTTGTCTTCTCATGCTTATAAATTTATAATATGATTTATCTAGAAGATACGTGACTCCCTTAAACATCGTGTTGTCAACAGAAAATCTGCAATCAGGCTCCATTTGGATGGAGGGATTTGAAATTTCCTGCTATGTGTTTGGATGGTTGCGCATTTGAAATTCATCACATTCATTCTGAACTATTTTTTGAGCAAAATGGGTGGATTTCAAATCCATTCCAACAGAGTTTGAAATTCATTTATTTCTAATCCTTGATTTCAATTCACTCTATCCAAATAGAACGTCAATTTCTTTGGCAACAATTGGTGCTACAGATTTATATGGCATAACATATTTACTTGACTTTCTTCTTGACACAAAATATCTCTTCAAGAACTTTTGATTTTTTTCCCCTTTTTTGATGATCTTATTCCTCGACCATAATGTGAACTAAAAAAGCTCAATCATTTATGTAGTATCTGTTCAGCTTTACTCTCCAAGGAGACCAGTGGTTGATATTGCCGAAGTATTTCTTTGGTTGATGGCAGTTGGTACGATCTTGTGTGCCTCTTATTGGTCTGCATGGAGTGCCAGAGAAGCAGCCATAGAGCAAGATAAGTTTTTGAAGGTTAGGATGCTTTTAGTAGGTTTGTCCTGGTAATCACTTACTTTAAAGTCGTATTCTTTAATGCCTTTTAGTTAACTACTATACGTATCCTTCCCTATTCATAGGATGGTACAGACAAACTTCCAAGCATTAAAAGCACTGGTGGAAGCAGTGTGGTGGATATTAACACAACATCTGCAATCTTGTTTGTTGCTTTTGCTTCGTGCTTCTTGATTCTAATTTACAAGCTAATGTCGTACTGGTTCATTGAACTCTTGGTGGTTCTCTTCTGCATTGGTGGTGTAGAGGTGAGACCAGTTGTATTTATGTGTTGCTTATTCTTGAACTTTTTTGTTATATCTTTAGTGTAAAAATCAACATTTCATAGGAGTGCAGTGATGACAACATTGAATAGTGCATATGACTCGTGAGATCTTCCTACTATTCTGTTTTTCCCCCCTTTCTTGCAGGGCTTGCAGACATGCTTAGTTGCAATACTATCAAGGTAATAATAGTCCAGTGCATTTTCCCTATATTAGAAAACCATTGATACACTGTAAGGTTGCAGGAACCAGGAACTGATTTAGCTAAGCATTTCTCAATTTGTTCTACATCAAAATATACAGCTTAAGATATTTAGCATAATCTGGAATTTCATATTTTCTGTATTTTGCTGCAAAATCATTGCTCATGTAAAAACAAAATAAATACAGCATTGGATACCTCCACAGAGCCAAATAGCACATTAGTGCATCTTTCTCATTAGAAAAGAAGAATCGATCTTCAACTAGGTAGTAAATTTTCAGGTGGTTCCAGCAAGCTGGAGAATCATTTATCAAAGTTCCAGTCTTGGGAGCCATTTCTTACCTGACCTTGGCTGTAGCTCCATTCTGCATAGCTTTTGCTGTGGTTTGGGCTGTGTACAGAGGTGTCTCTTTTGCATGGATAGGGCAAGATATACTTGTAAGTGCAATCATTGTTAACTTTCTTGAGTTTTGAATTTTTGAAACTTCCAAAAGCTCACTTTATTTGATTGTGCTCATTAATTGAGAAACTATTGCTACCTTTCATCTTATTCTTTATGTTGTCCTTGTGCATGAAGTTTCCTGTTTTGTTGTTCAAATCATCATTGTCTTTCAGTCAAATTATTTGGTTACAAGTTTTATACTAACTATCGCTCAAAGCTTCTGAACCATATTTTCCTTCAACCTACATCTATGATCATCGAGCGAAGGATATTTTGGTCCATCATGGGAATCCTAGTGTTTTATTTTAATGGATTTGTAACAGAATGATGGTATTGGACAAAATTATTCAAGGACATTAAACATGGGAAGGTGATAAAAAAGTAAAGAAGATGGAAGTATTTAAGCTAGATATTTATGCACCCAAGGACTTGTATTCCTAAAAGGAATTTGAGACAGGGATTCAGGATTTAACTGATAATGTAGTGACTTTAAATGTAGACCAAAAGTAAGAAAGCACGTATGTAGAGTAATTTAATGATGATAGTCTTGACCTGGCCTCTTAATGTGGTGTACTGATCAGATTTAAAAATTTGTGGTTGTTTTCTAGTTCCTTCCATATATTGTAATTGCCCACTTTTGATCAATAGCAAATCCAGTATTGGTATATAAAACAAAATTGGAAATATCTAGAGCCTAGGGAAGCTTGGGCAAGATTTATTGAACCTGAGAGACTTATTCTGAAATAACATGATAGAAGTCCAAACACGACGATGATTGACAGAAAGTGCCATTTTGTACTAATTCTTGAACTTGTAGCCTGCTTAATCCTTAGACATTTTAGGCAACCAATAGCAAAATCGAGATATGGACATTAATGTGTTTTTGGAGAGCCTTGTCAGATGACCTATGCCCTCTTTCTGCATCAAATTTTGTGAGTTCTTAGCATAATGTATTATGGTGTATTAAAGTTTTGATATGAATTCCTCTATTTATGATGCACTCCATTTGTTCATCAACTTCTATGTAATTCTTAGGTTTTGCTAATTTATTCACACCCTTTCTTGTTCAATCAGGGAATTGCTCTGATAATTACTGTTCTTCAGATAGTGCGGATTCCTAATCTCAAGGTAAAAACTGTCTTATCAAAATTCAAGTTGGAAGCTGCAGACTTAAAATATATCTCATTTTATCATTTATTCATCATATGGTATGTACAGCTTGTACATATGCATGAATCAAGATTTCTTTGTTGCATTGTCACTGTTTGAATTAGTTACACCTATCATGTATGCTATGCCATTACATTCTTTGTTTCTCATACAAAAGGCAGAGTATGTGCTTGCATACAACCCATGCCTATGCTTTTTCATACAAGAAAAAAACTAATGCTCTGACTTGAGGTGCAATTATTTTTGAAGGGCTTGAACTATGACCAAAGGTAAAAATATATATCATATATTGTGTGGAACTTCTGATCTAAGTCCATGATTTACTCCTTTTGCTATAATTTCTAAATTTTTTTTGTTTAAAATAAACAACGGTCCTATTAATATTTGTAGGTAGTGTTTGGATTGAGGGATATGAAAAAATTAATTTCAAATCCGTCTTCAAATCCTCCCAAATTGAGCGTTGATTTTAAATCCAAATGAATCACTTAAAAATTAGTTCAATTAAAGTGTGATGGATGTACCAATAAATTTGTCACTGCGGATTTTAAATTCATCCTGAAATTCCTCAATCCAAATGCAACCTTGTGTAAAATTTGCTGTCATAAAGATACTTATATTGACTAATGTGGTATCGAGATACTTTCCAAATGAACAGATGCAAAGCAGTTTTTGTAATTTCTCATATTCTGTATTAAAATGCCTATAGACATTTGTATTGATGAATTTTAAGCTTGCATCTATCCGAGTCCACAGAACAAATTCTGTATCATCCTCAATTGCTTACGATAAGACTTTGTGACACATGAGCATACAATAATATGGCTTTGAGAGGAGTACACTAATTTAGAGTTAAAGCTTAAAAGTTCTGAGTGATGTGGAAATGCGATATATTGGTTTCCTTAAAAAGCAAAAGGATCCACATTTCATTTATACATGGCTACCTGATGTACCTTCACCCACCAATCATTGCAAAATTTATCATGGAGCTACCATGCATTCAATTGATTGATTCATTGCAATATTTCCTGTTACAATGTAATCTTTTCATGCCCCTATCGTATAAGTATGGATTAGTTTTCCTTTTCAGGTGGGCACAGTCCTTTTGATCTGCGCCTTCATTTATGACATCTTTTGGGTGTTTGTTTCCAAGAAATTGTTCAAAGAAAGTGTGATGATTGTGGTTAGTAAATTACTGAACCTCAATCTCTCAGAGCATGTTTAAGAGTGTGTTTGACTAAACTTATAAACTCTTTAAAACATATCATAAGATGTTTGACTGAGCTAGACCATTCACACCCCCCTATTTACTAAATGCACCTCTCTTTTCTTTGAGGTGTTTGGTCAGTACTCATAGGAGACCTTTAAAGCAATTATATTGAGGTGTTCGGTCAGTGCTGGTCGACCCTGAACCCTGATTCGGGGGGTGGGTGGGGTGGGGGGGGTTGTATTTAGTATTAATGGGGGTGTAAATAGCTAGCCCTTTTATAAATAAGATCCTTATTCATACAAAAATAAGATTTAATGTGTTAATAAGTTGCTTTTAAAAAGTAAGTAGGCTTCATCATCTTATTTGAAAAAGACAAACATCTTATGAACTCTAAAGACATCTTATTAGATGCAATATCTTGCAAGATCTTTTAAATAAGTTTAGCTAAACATTCTCGTCATTTCAAGCAGAAGATGAACTTTTGGGTATTAATGTCTTTCTAGGTTGCTCGTGGTGATAGAAGCGGTGAGGATGGGATCCCTATGCTTCTGAAGATTCCACGCTTATTTGATCCATGGGGAGGCTACAGTATCATAGGCTTTGGGGACATCCTCTTACCAGGATTGCTAGTGGCATTTTCCCTAAGGTCTGGAATTTTTGAGTTCATGTTATCCTTACCATCTTTCCATATTTTTGACAGGATATCCTTTTTTTTCTGTATAATACAAATATGAACTTAGAAGTATGTATCGGAGTACATAATTGATATCCCTCTGGCAATCATAAACAAGAGCAGTAACTTATGGTTGATTTTTAAGCTCCTAGAAACGAAAGTTTCCTTAATGGTTAATTTAGTTTGATCTATTGTCTATTGCAGGTACGATTGGCTTGCAAATAAGAGCCTTCGTGCTGGTTACTTTTTGTGGGCAATGCTTGCTTATGGATTAGGTAAACAAATATATACAAAACCAATTTGCTTACAATTTAAACCATTCAAGTCATTTGAAGACTATCTGTGAGTCTGTGACTTGTGAGCATGTAGAAATGTTGCTACCATTTTCAGGTCTTCTTATCACATACGTGGCACTAAACTTGATGGATGGCCATGGCCAACCTGCTTTGCTTTACATCGTCCCTTTTACACTCGGTGACTCTCTCTCTCTCTCTCTCTCTCTGAATGAAAGCTAAAGCTTAATCCTTTTGAGATTGTATTATTTAGCTTGTAAACGAACTTGCAATCGCTGCTGGTGCAGGTACATTCTTGGCACTGGGAAAAAAAAGAGGTGATCTGAAGATTTTGTGGGCGAGAGGGGAGCCGGAAAGGGTGTGCTCACACATTCATCTTGAATCGACTCATGAATCACTCTGAGAAGCAATGATAATTGTGTGTAATTTTGTATAAATGTATCCTGGTGTTAATATTGGTCGTATATTATTATATCCATATCAGCTTTCGGGAGGAAACCAAAAGTGTGATTAATTGTTAGTGTCTAGCAATGCTTGCTAATGTGATAATCCTTGCTATAATATAAGGCATCCAACGGGCTGATAATTAAGCCAATGAGAATCAAATGTGGGGAGTGGATTAACACATGTCATGAAATAAATGTTATGAAACATGGATGCGACACCAAATTTAATCCACATGATTTAATCCGGTAGAATAGGGGATCGCTTTCTTAAATATATAACAGAAAAATATTGTATGTAAAAGTTGTTCGACTTAAATATGCAAATACATATTTGATAAGCAAATACACTAACGGATAAGTGATATGCTTGTTTGTTTCTATTAGCTTCTTCGAAAGAGCACCAAGATCAAGTAAATCTTGAAATCTATCATCTTTTTGCATATCTATCAAGATTTCATTCAGGAGTCATCAAATCAATACTTGAAAAACTCGAATTGATAAAATGTGGCAAATTTGAGTATTTTTTCTATGTCAAAAGAAGAGGAACAATGTTTGAGATTTAAACCACATCATGAGAATATAATACATGAAATATATAACTTCAATTTTATACGAAATTAAAACTATAATATCAACCCACATCATGAACTCATTGAAATCACAACACAAATATCATAAAATCAATATATTTCATACACATTTATGAAAATACACAAACCCTAATGTATAAACAAATAAACTAATAGTTGAATCAATTAATGAATATGAATAATGATATTCAAACCTTAATAAGTATAATATATAATGTATTGTATAATGGCAAAATGGGGTAGAATGTAAATGAATATATATATAAATGACAAAATTGTAATTATGTAAATGGTTAGGGGTATATTAGTAAATAAATATATATATATTTTTTTTTCATGGGGTGCACTTGTACCCCATGCTCCCATGTAGATCCGCCCCTGGTCGGAGGCTCTGTCATGTGTTAACGGCGGAAGTCGACAGTCGTCTCTGTCTTTCTCTCCCTCCCGTCTGTGCTCGCGGCCGCAATCCCGAAGCCGAGGGCTGGTGCGTCTCTCGACGGCGCCGCTGATGACCCGGCGGGTCTGCTGCCAGTTTGCCTCTCGCAGCAGTGGGTGGGGTGAGAATGTTATGTTTTGTGTTACTGCGCTTGTGTGTATGTGTGTGTTTTGGCACCGCAGGGTGTGGTGCCGCCACTTCGGGTAGAGCTGTGGTTGGTCTTGATCGACGGAGACGTTCCCGTTGCCAGCAGCGATGGTTGTGGCTGAAAATAGGGAAGGATGTTCAGGGGGAGTAGTTTGGGGGTGTAGGGGGTGTTCTGTAAATTTACTTAACTCTTGGGGCTGATATGCAAATTACTATCTTTTCCCTATTTATACATTGGCCTCTAGACTCTTTATAAGTTGCAGTTTGATTCCTAATGTTTTTAAGAATTATGTTTAGCCTTTTAGAAAATATTGGAGGCTGCATAATGCACCTCCCCTAAGTATCCAGAATTTAATTTTGGCCCCCAAGATTTTCTAGTCAATGTAAATTAACCTTCATTGTTTTATGAAATTCTATTTAGTCCCCAAATTGTAACCAAATGATATGTATAAGTCCAACGTATATAAGATGTGACAAATTAAACAAAAAATTTAGAAACATCGATCGTTAAACCTTCTCAAGAGTTTAATATAATAATTAATTTAATTATTAATATTCTCGACTAGATTTTAAGATGATTTTTTATGCTTTGAAGGGAATACAAACGAGACACCAGATTAAGAAGATATAAGACATAGAAGGCTTCGAAAGCACCGCTGCAATTGAAGGTGGGGGTAAATCTTATCTGCTTTATTAATTGTGCACATGAATATATGAATTCTTTTGATATATGGATTTGAATTGATTAACTACATGACGTTATAAGTACTATTGTTATATTGATGAAGTGCTAAAGATTTCCAATATTATATGCGGTATCAAATGTGAATGAAAATGACAATGTGATAGTAAATGGGAATGTGAATGTTGAACGTTACGGTGAACCTTAATTGGTGAACCTCAAACGGTGAATGGGGAACGGTGATTGTTGTGTCTTGAATGGGGAATTGTGAATGTTGAATGTATATAACCCCATTCCGACCTGGTCCGGTATGGAATGAACTTAGAATCATGGAATCGACTCGATCATCAGATTCTAAGTTCATAACCCCAGCCCATTCCCGTTTTGGTCGGAACAGATCTACGAATTCTTTGATTCCAGTTAGTAAGAGGGATCTTGAACTAAGAAATAGACCCTAGAAAATTTAAACTTTCAAAAAATGCACAAAAAATTCATACGGTTAGAATTTAAGGTTTTTTATGAATCGTGAGCAGTTTTTCGGGGTTCAGATGGTAAAAGATTCTAATTTCCCTTTATATATATTATTTTTACATCATATTAAGTCTATCTGACCCATAATAATTAAAAATATCTACAGTCAAAAAATTAGCAAAAATTCATATGGATACAATTTAAAATATTTTATGAATCGTGAGGAGATTTTCTGTAACACCCCAAATAAAATTAAGCTCTAAATAGAGCTCATGAGAATTTTTTTATAAGTTAATTCCTAGAATTTAAGTTCTTAAGGTCGATCCGTCTTTTCGAGATTTAGAGTTAAGTTGGAAAAAAAAAAATCAATTTGTCAATAGGGTTACGTATAAAATATTTCAATATAATACTATAAAGTTAATTATTAAATAAGAATATTTTATTTTGATAGAAGAGATAAAATAAAATTTTACTAATCTTTGGCACAAACTAATTTATATTACACATGAAATAATTGTAGTATTAATTGATATAAACAAATTTAATTAAAAAGGAAGGATAGATATATATGGTTTGGACTTAAAATTTTGAAATAAGATATAGCATTGTCATCATCTCTCTCCTCCCCTCTTCACACGTATAAACCCTTGCTGTCTTAGATAGGGTATCACTCTTTTCATCCTTGGATTTTAACCTTTGGAATAAGATAATGAAAGAGTAAGGTTTGAGGCGGGGAGAAAGCTGGGTTGCACACGAGAACGAAGGGGTAAAGAATTATGAGTTAATTGTAATGTTCCTATTCTTTTCATTCCGACTGAGGGTCGTCGCCGTCCACCGCCGCTCGTTCTCTTTCCTTCTCCGCTCTCGTTTTCCCTCTCCATCTCTCTGTATGTATATATATATGTACATATACCTCTCTGTATCTATCTCTCTCTTATATATGTATCATATCTCTCTCTCTTTCTCCCCTGTTTTTCTCTGTCGAAGGGGTGTCGTTTTTGGGCGCCCCTGTTTATATATGTGTTTTGTGCTGTTTATTATGTTTGAAGTGAGTGTGCGCATGCGTTTGCATTCACGGTGGCTAAGAACCACATTTACGGCAGCTAAGAACTGCATTCACGGTGGCTAAGAACCATATTTACAGCAGCTAAGAACTTCATTCACGGTGGCTAAGAACCACATTTACGGCAACTAAGAACTGCATTCATGGTTGTTAAGAACCACATTTACGGCAGCTAAGAACTTCATCTATGTGCATGATTTGAATGCCAAGATAATTTATATATGTTGAATGATGAATGTTGAGTTGTGATTCTTGAAAGGTGATTACATGTTTTGGAGAGTGAACTTTAGATGTTTGAATGATAAATGTTTAATTTCGAATTATGTGCAAAATGCTTGTAAATGCGCATGCGCGTGTTGACGGACTATATTGATGGACATATATTGATGACTTATATTGACGGACATATATTGATGACTTATATTTTGATGGATTTATATTGACGGACTATATTGAAGGATTATATTGACGGACCTGTATATATATATATATATATATACACATGATTTGTAAACTCCAGAAGAGGTTATGTGTTTTCTTTGATGTTAAATGTGGAATGTGATAATGTTTATATGCACCCCCCTCCACTGAGTGTTTTCTGACACTCACCCCTATGTGTAAAATGTTTTCAGCTTAAAGTATTCAGGACAAGGTGTGTGAGCGGTGATTGTTGGTAGCCGGTGATATCAAGGTTCAAAAAGAATTTCTTTAAAGGATTTTATTTATTTAATTTTACAATGGTATATCCATGAAAACGTTCATGTATTTCCGTCTTTTAAAGTATTTGAAGATGAATTGGAGAAAAGAGAATTTTAAGTAAATCGCTTCCGTTGCATTTCCCCGAAACTTTATTTCGTAATTATTTTCCTTGAATTCGTGTTATTTTATTGAAAGGGGTAACGCCCAAGTGAGATTTTATTCTTTAAAGAAACGGAGCATTACATTTTCGGTGCTCGAGTGGTTAAAGATTCTAATTTCCCTTCATACATATTATTTTTAAATCATATTAAGTCTATCTGATCAATAATAAAAATTGAAAATTTCCACTGTCATAAAATGAGCGAAAATTCATACGGATACAATTGAAGGATTTTTATAAAGCGTTAGCAGTTTTTCGGGGCTTAGATGGTTAAAGATTCTAATTTCCCTTCATACATATTATTTTTACATCATTTTAACTCTATCTGATCAATAAAATTGAAAATTTCCACTGTCAAAAAATGCACAAAAATTCATATGAATAAAATTTAGGGTTTTTTTTATAAACCGTGAGCAGTTTTTCGGGGCTCAAATGGTTAAAGAATCTAATTTTCCTTCACACATATTGTTTTTTTAATCATATTAAGTCTATAGGATCAATAATAATTGAAAATTTTTATTGTAAAAAAATGAGCAAAAATTCATATGGATACAATTTAAGGTATTTTATGAATCGTGAGCTGATTTTCGGGGCTCGAGTGGTTAAAGATTCTAATTTCTCTTCATACATAATATTTTGACATCATATTAAGTCTATCTGATCAATAAAAATTAAAAAATTCCACAGTCATAAAATGAGCGAAAATTCATACAGATACAATTGAAAGTTTTTCATGAATCAGGTGTAGTTTTTCGGGGCTCAGATGGTTAAAGATTCTAATTTCCCTTCATTCATATTATTTTTCATCATTTTAAGCCTATATGATCAATATAAATTGAAACTTTTCACTGTCAAAAATTGAGCGAAAATTCATACGAATATAATGTAAGGTTTTTTATGAATCGTGAGCAGTTTTTCAGGGCTCAGATGGTTAAAGATTCTAATTTTCCTTCATACATATTATTTTTACATCATATTAAGACTATTTGATCAATAAAAATTGAAAATTTCCACTGCCAAAAAATGAGCGAAAATTCATACAGATACAATTTAAGGTTTTTTTATTAATCATGAGCAAATTTTCAAGGCTCAGATGGTTAAATATTCCAATTTCCCTTCATACATATTATTTTTGCATCATATTAAGTTTATCTGATCAATAAAAATTGAAAATTTCCACTATCAAAAAATGTGCAAAAATTCATACGGATACAATATAAGGTTTTTATGAATCGTGAGTAGTTTTTCGGGGCTCAGATGGTTAAAGATTCTAATTTACCTTCATACATATTATTTTTACATCATATTAATTCTATCTAATCAATAAAATTGAAAATTTCCACTGTCAAAAAATGCACAAAAATTCATACGGATAAAGTTAAATGTGTTTTATAAATCGTGAGCAGTTTTTCGAGGATCAGATGGTTAAAGATTCTAAATTCCCTTCATACATATTATTTTTACATCATATTAAGACTATCTAATCAATAAAAATTGAAAATTTTCACTGTAAAAAAATGCACAAAAAATTCATACGTTTAGAATTCAAGGTTTTTTTATGAATCGTGAGCAGTTTCTCGGGGCTCAAATGTTTAAAGATTCTAATTTCCCTTCATACATATTATTTTTACATCATATTATGTCTATCTGATCAATAATACTTAAATTTCCACTGTCAAAAAATAAACAAAAATTCATATGTATATAATTTAAGGTATTTTATGAATCGTAAGCTGATTATCGGGGCTCGAGTGGTTAAAAGTTATAATTTACCTTCATAAATATTATTTTTACATCATATAAAGTCTATCTGATCAATAAAAATTGAAAATTTCCACTGTCATAAAATGAGCGAAAATTCATACGGATACAATTGAAGGTTTTTTATGAATCGTGAGAAGTTTTTCGGGTCTCAGATAGTTAAAGATTCTAATTTTCCTTCATACATATTAATTTTACATCATATTAAATCTATCTGATCAATATAAATTGAAAATTTTCACAATCAAAAAATGAGTGAAAATTCATACGGTTACAATTTAAGGTTTTTTATGAATCGTGAGCAGTTTTTCGGGCCTCATATGGTTAATGATTCTAATTCCCTACATATGTATTATTTATACATCATATTAAGTCTATCTAAATAATAAAAATTTAAAATTTCCATTGTCAAAAAATAATCGAAAATTCATACGGATACAAATTAAGGTTTTTTATAAATCGTGAGCAGTTTATCGGAGCTCAGATGGTTAAAGATTCTAAATTTACTTCATACATGTTAATGTCACATCATATTAAGTCTATGTGATCAATAAAAATTGAAAATTTCCACGGTAAAAAAATGAGCGAAAATTCATATAGATACAATTTATGGTTTTTATGAATCGTAAGTACTTTTTTGGGGCTTAGATGATTAAAGATTCTAATTTCCCTTCATACATATTAGTTTTACATCATATGAAGTCTATCTGATCAATAAAAATTGAAAATTTTCACTGTCAAAAAAATGTACAAAAATTTATACATATAATTTTAGGGTTTTTTTATTAAATCGTGAACATTTTTTTGGGGCTCACATGGTTAAACAATCTAATTTCCGTTCATACATATTGTTTTTAAATCATATTAAGTCAACCTGATCAATAAAAATTGAAAATTTCAATTATAAAAAAATGTACAAATATTCATACTGTTATAATTTAAGATTGTGCGCAATTTTTCGGGGCTTGGATGGTTAAAGAATCTAATTTCCCTTGATACATATTATTTTTACATCATATTAAGTTTATCTGATCAATAAAAACTGAAAATTGCCAATGTCAAAAAATGCACAAAAATTCATACGGATAAAATTTAGGGTTTTTTTATAAATCGTGAGAAGTTTTTCGGGGCTCAAATGGTTAAACAATCTTATTTACCTTCATACATATTATTTTTAAATCATATTAAGTTTATCTGATCAATAAAGATTGAAAGTTTCCACTATCAAAAAATTCACAAAAATTCATACGTATAAAATTTAGGGTTTTTTATAAATCGTGAACATTTTTTCGGGGCTCAGATGGTTAAATAATCTAATTTCCCCTCATACATATTGTATCAACATCATATTAAGTCTATATAATCAATAAAAATTTTAAATTCTCACTGTCAAAAAATGAGTGAAAATTCATACGGATACAATTTAAGGTTTTTTATGAAATGTGAGCAGTTTTTCGGGGCTCAGATGGTTAAAGATTCTAATTTACCTTCGTACATATTATTTTTACATCATATTATTTTATCTGATCAATAAAAATTGAAAATCTCCACTATAAAAAAATGCACAAAAATTCATACGGGTAAAATTTAGGGTTTTTATTAAATCGTGAGCAATTTTTTGGGGGCTTAGATAGTTAAAGAATCTAATTTCCGTTCAAACATATTGTTTTTACATCACATTAAGTCTATCTAATCAATAAAAATTGAAAATTTCCACTGTTAAAAAATGTTCGAAAATTCATACGTATACAATTTAAGGTTTTTTATGAATCGTGAGCAGTTGTTTGGGGCTCAGATGGTTAAAGATTCTAATTCCCCTTCATACATATTATTTTTACATCATATTAATTCTATCTGATAAATTAAAATTGAAAATTTTCACTGTCAAAAAAATGTACAAAAATTCATACGTGTAAAATTATGGGTTTTTTTATAAATCGTGGGCAGTTTTTCTGGGATTAGATGGGTAAAGATTCTAATTTCCATTCATACATATTAATTTTACATCATATTAAGACTATATAATCAATAAAAAATTAAAATTTCCACTGTAAAAAAATGCACAAAAAATTTATATGATTAGAATTTAAGATTTTTTATGAATCGTGAGCAGTTTTTCGGGGTTCAGATGGTTAAAAATTCTAATTTTCCTTCATATCTTTATTAGTTTTACATCATATTAAGTGTATCTGATCCATAATAATTGTAAATTTCCACTGTCAAAAAATTAGGAAAAAATCATATGGATACAATTTAAAATATTTTATGAATCATGAGGAGATTTTCAGGGCTCGAGTGGTTAAAGATTCTAATTTCTCTTCATACATATTATTTTTAAATCATATTAAGTCTACCTGAGCAATAAAAATTGAAAATTTCCACTGTCATAAAATGAGCGAAAATTCATACGGATACAATTGAAGGTTTTTTATGAATCGTTAGCAGTTTTTTGGTGCTTAGATGGTTAAATATTCTAATTTCCCTTCATACATATTATTTTTGAGTTAGTCTCCTGTGCAACTGGTGCACATACAATTTGGGTCGGGTCCGGGTCGACTCGGATCCGTGCACTTTTATTTATTTATTTATTTTTGAATTTTATTTTTTCACTTCAGGTTGTTACCTTAATGTTATATGCATATGACCTTTATGTTATATAAGTGTGACCTTTATGCATAAATGTAATGACCTTTATATACTCTAATTTAGATAAAAATGAAAATTTTTAGCAAAATTTGTACATATTTACGTTTATGTAATATTAGCTGCACATATATCCATCCTTAAAATGCACTGAATTTTTGAAAATTTCAATTTTTTTCAAAGTTATGGATTATAAAGGTCATAATATTTGTACATAAAGGTTATAACAATACAACATAAAGGTCTTAATCTGAAGCGAAAAAACCTGAAAATCTTCATTTTTTCCTAAGTTACTGAACATAAAGGTCATAACATTTATATATAAGGGTCACACTTATATAACGTAAAGGTCACATCCTTACAACGTAAAAGTAACAACCTGAAGCAAAAAAAAAAAAAAAACAAAAGAAAATCCAGGTGCGCGGATCCGGGTCGGGTCGCCCCAGTTGCATAAATCCAGATCCGTGCACCTGGTGCACAACAACATTTGCCATTATTTTATATCATATTAAGTCTATCTGATCAATAGAAATTGAAAATTTTCACAGTCAAAAAATGAGCGAAAATTCATACGAATATAATTTTAGGTTTTTTATGAATCTTGAGCAGTTTTACGGGGCTCAGATGGTTAAAAATTCTAATTTCCCTTCGTACATATTATTTTTACATTATATTAAGTCCATCTTATCAATAAATTTTGAAAATTTCCACTGTCAAAAAATGAGCAAAAATTCATACGGATACAATTTAAGGTTTTTTATGAATCGTGAACAGTTTTTTGAAGCTCAGATGGTTAAAGATTCTAATTTCCCTTCATACATATTATTTTTCACATCATATTAAGTCTATCGGATCAATAAAAATTAAAAATTTCCACTGTAAATAAATGTACAAAAATTCACACGGATACACAATTTAAGGTTTTTTTTGAATCGTGAACAGTTTTTCGGGGATCAGATGGTTTAAGAATCTAATTTCCCTTCACACATATTATTTTTACATCATATTAAGTTTATCTGATCAATAAAAATTGAAAATTTCCTCTTTAAAAAAAAGCACAAAAATTCATACGGATAAAATTTAGGGTTTTTTATAAATCGTGAGCAGTTTTTCGGAGCTCAGATGGTTAAAGAATTGTATTTCACTTCATACATATTATTTTTAAATCATATTAATTCTATATGATCAATAAAAATTGAAAGTTTCCACTGTCAAAAAAATTAAGAAAAATTCATACGGATAAAATTTAGGGTTTTTTGTTGGAAACATTTAAGTATGTTTTGATGAGACAAAACCTTAAGAAAGTAACTCTAACAAGCATAACCAATTTAGGAGAGGTTACTGCAACGGGGTTATTGTAGAAAGATAAGATCACAGAAAGTGTCAAATGAAGGATACTGAAGAGAATGGTGAAAGGGAATCGGGTGAACTAAAAGGATAATGATGACTGCAGGAAGCTACTTAAAGAGACCTTGCCGAAGCAGATTGCAAAGCAGTAAGACAGGAAGCTACCTGAGAGACCATGTCGAAGCATACTGCAGAGCAGTATGCTACAGAAGCCTCAAGCCACCTGACGGAGCAAGCCATAGAAGGAAGCACTAGAGTGACCTCGAGGAGGAAACTACAAAGCAGACATGGGAAGAAAGTCAAAAGTTACCGGTAGAAAGAAGAGGTTACCGGTAGAGAGAAGAGAAGATGAGTCAATCAGAAGAAGACACGTGGAAAGCGAAAAAATTGGCGTGTGTCAGAAGAAGTGCAGGCGCAGTTATAGATTAGGAACTCTACCTACCTTCAACGGGCAGATTTCCTAATCTATAAATAGAAGAAGACTGAAGATTGAAAAAAAGGAGAAGAGAAAAGAGCACAAGAGAGAGCGCGCAAACAGAAGAGAGCGCAAGAAGAGAGCTTAGAAAAGAGGGGAAAGGCCACATAGAAGAAAAAGAGGTCAAAAGTGGGAGAAAATAAGAAGAGATAAAAGAAAAGCTCATACACCCTACACCCTAGAAACGCACACTCAGTTAAACAGTCGAGGCAGCAAGCTACAACAGTTCAACCTACAAAAGAAGCCTAAGTTTGCTGCCACCAGTTGAAGAAGAAGACAAATCTTTTAAGAACTGTCTTGGAGTGCTTAGTGCGAGGAATAGAGTCCTGCTGAGTTGTCCACTTTCTGAAGAAGAAAGTGAGGACCCTAGGTGGGTAGATTAGGATCCTATGTGGGTTAGATAGGAAAGTAGGCAAGCAGCTGTGAGCAGCTACGTGTAAGCTTGCTATTTACTTGTTAAGTGAGGGTTGTAATAGATAGGGCTATGTAAATCAACTAGCTTAACAAATGTTCCCTCTTGAGAAGAGGCAGAGAGGATGTAGAAGGATTACTCCACCTTCGAACCTCTGTATATCCATGCGTTTCTATATGCTTACTTTATATATGCACATATTATGTTAGATGCATGTCCCGCATATTTGGTCTTCACAGGAGATGAAGTTTCTGCAACATAACTCTAATCAGAGGTTATTGACTCCCGACCAAAGCCTCCTAGAAAGAAGAAAAGTTTGAAATTTGAGCAGACTTATTCACCCCCCCCCCCCCTCTAAGCCTACTACCACTTGGGACCAACATTTTTTTATAAACCGTGAGCAGTTTTTCGGGGCTCAGATGGTTAAAGAATCTAATTTCCCTTCATACATATTGTTTTTACATCATATTAAGTCTATCTGATCAATAAAGATTTAAAATTTTCACTGTCAAAAACTGAGCGAAAATTCCTACGAATACAGTTTAAGGTTTTCTATGAATCGTGAATAGTTTTTTGGGGCTCAGATCATACATATTATTTATACATCATATTAAGTCTATCTGATTAATGAAAATTGAAAATTTCCATTGTCAAAAATTAGCGAAAATACATACGAATACAATTTAAGGTTTTTTATGAATCGTGAGTAAATTTTCGAGGCTCAGATGGTTAAAGATTCTAATTTCCCTTCATACAAATTATTTGTACATCATATTAAGTCTATCTGGTCAATAAAAATTGAAAATTTTCACTATCAAAAAATGTTCTAAAATTCATACGGATACAATTAAAGGTTTTTTATAAATCGTGTGCAGTTTTTCGAGGATCAGATGGTTAAAGATTCTAAATTCCCTTCATACATATTATTTTTGAGTTAATCTCTTGTGAGACCATCTCATGGATCCCCTTCTATGAGACTGATCTATTTGACCCAGATGATAAACCCACTATTCCAACCCATACTAGACAGCTGCCCAATAAATCTATATTAAGCAATAGTCCAAACCACAACAACAAAATGTGAAGCTCTCAGCTTGCACGGTCGCACCCGGATAAAAGTGGGAAGAGAATTGATATGGCAAGAAGGCTTTTCAGTTGCACGGTCGCACATGGGGAGATAAAGGTTGCAGTATTGTCAAGATTTCATGGCTATTAAGTCATATTTTCATTTTTAAAATGCAATCAAAATTGTTGTTTTGGCCATTGGGTTCCTTACAACTACGCTTTTCTTTTCCTTTTTTTTTTCCAGAAAATTGCTATACTTTTCAAATACCAATGCTATCAAACTCATTTGTGATTTGAGTCAATTATCTTTATTTCTGTTCAAAATTGAATCTGATTCGTGGTTTTGGGTCAATTATTGTTCTTTGCTATGGGCTTTTTTTTTTTTTTCCTAAGTGAGTAAATTAATTTAGTTTTAAAATATCAACATAACTATTAAGAATAAAGTTGTTAAACATATATATGTATATATATATCTATAAAATAAATACTTTATAGCTTACTTTTATATAGCTAAATAACAATTAAGAATAAAACCCATATTTATTAATGTAAAATACATAATTATAATTCTAAAAAACATACTTATAACTCTAAAAAAACATACTTATATTAACACAAAAACACATACTTATAGATTCAGAGACATATTTATAGCTCTAGAAAACATACTTATACTTCAAATTGATGAATAAATTAGAATAACTTATATTAACTTCACTTTGACAAATTTCATTTTAGATTTTCTTTCCCTCTTTCTTTTAGGCTTTGAATGACTAATTTAAAGAGTAACAACTTTCATGTAAAATACTAAACCAAAATCATAAGGAAAATAATATATACAAAAACATACTTATAAATTCAAATTTTAAGTACATAAATATTGATTCTCACTTTACTGTTTTTTATTTCTCTGCATAAGTTTTTTGTTCCAAATGTGCCTTTTAAGCACATAAGTATGTCTTTTAAGCATATAAGTATTGATTTTGAACATGAGTATGTATTCTAAATTTCTCTCATATTTTTGGTCCAAGTATGTCTTTTAAATATATAAGTATGCTCTTTTAGCACATAAGTATTGATTCCGAACATGAGTATGTATTCTGACTTTCTCTCATATTTTTTGTCAAAGTATGCCTTTTGAGCACATAAGTATGCCTTTTAAGTACATAAGTATTGATTCTCATTTTATTATTTTTTTATTTCTTTGCATAAGAAATATGAGAGAAAGTCAAAATACATACTCATGTTCAGAATCAATACTTATGTACTTAAAAGACGTATTTATGTGTTTAAAAGACATACGTGGACCAAAAATATGAGAGAAATTCAAAATACATACTCATGTTCAGAATCAATACTTATGTGCTTAAAAGACATATTTGAACCAAAAATATGAGAGAAATTTAGGATACATACTCATATTCAAATCAATACTTATATGCTTAAGAGACATACTTATGTGCTTAAAAGGCATATTTGGACCAAAAATATGAAAGAATATTAGAATACATACTCATGTTTAGAATCGATATTGATGTGCTTAGAAGACATACTTATGGATGCAAAAGACATACTTAAATCAATTTTGGTGTGTTGAAAATCTATATTCTAAAAGATATACTTATATATGTAAAACACACTTATACTCGGTGAGCACTTCAATTATATAAAATATCTTCCCCTTCTTTTTTTTTTTTTGTTTTTTTGTTTTTTTGGTAGTAAATTGCTAACTTAAAAAACTACAATTATCATAAAGAACAACACAAAACTTGTATGAGACCGTCTCATGGATTGTTTCCGTGAGAACTCTTCTATGTCATCTTCTTCAACCTACAGGCGCATAGAAATGTTAATTACACATTAAATTATCACTTCACACTTTCAGCCATTATGAAAGATAGAAGCAGACGAAAATACTGACAAGTACACTAACAAAAGAGAATACAAAAAGAAAGCTGCTAACATAAAATGAATAATATATACTGAAACAATACCTCAGGTAGATTCTTTTTTTTTTTTTTTTGACTCTTTTTTTGCTAGGTATGATGCTTTTATTTTACAATTTGATCTTTCAATCATTTTTTATTGGAAATGACGTGACATGTGATGTGGTATGCAGAATATAATTGTTGCTCATATTATAACAGTGAATAAATATCATAATTTTTTAGAGGAAATACCCCATTTTATCCATTTTCTTTAAAAATGGGTCAAAAATAACCCTCATTATTGATTGCACCCAAATATACCAACTTTTGAAAAAAAGTGGCCCAAATTACCCACATTACCAAAGTCAAAAATGGACAGTCTGACATTGATTTGTACGCCACTTTTCCTCTTTCTCTTTCCTCTATTACACATGGGCACAAACACATGGGGTTATGCCACGTGTATATATGCCCACAAATCACATGAAAAGTGGCATAAAAAGCCGAAATATTGTGTTTTCGTGTAGTGTTCAAAACATTGTGTTTTCGTGTAGGGTGTCATACACTGTTTTCATGTAAGCCTGTTTTTACAAGGTTTTCGTGTAGGGTTCAAAATATAGAGTTTTCGTGTAGGGCAAAAATTACAGGGTTTTCGTGTAGGGCAAAAGTTGCAAGGTTTTCGTGTAGGGTCAAGAAATCAAATCAACTACAAACCCTAAACTCAATAAAAAACAGCAATAAAAATACATGGTTAAAATCAAATCAATACCTGTAAATCCATGAAAATCGAACACAAAAACTGCTTTTATTCCAATCTCCACTCTGAAAATCGAACCCAAACTGTGTCAAATTCAACCTTGGGGATTTTCAACGAAAACAAAATTACACGAAAAGATGTGAGTGAACTTATACGAAAACCTTCAACTGAAACAGTGAAGATGGTTGTGGCTGAGAGAGGAAGAAGAGAGGAAAAAGAGAGGAATTAGAGAGAAAAGAGAGAGAGAGGAGCGGCTGCGGCGGCTGAGAGAAAAGAGAGAGAGAGAGAGAGAGAGAGATATGTTTGAGCCCTAACTACACGAAAACCCACTCGGTCCAAGAGAGAGAGAGAGAGAGAGAGAGAGTAGGGTCCAGTCAAACATCAATCCAATTGGTCAAAAGTTGCTGCATTTTGTCCTCAAATCCGTACAAGCAGCCTTTTTTTTTTTTTTATTGAGTTGACAATCTCAATTAGTTAAAAAAAGTGGGTATATTTGGGATAAAATTTAGGTATAGGGTTAAATATGTCTTTGTTTTAGATTGGGGGGTTATTTTGTCCTAATTTATAGCAAATAGGCTATATATGGCCTCTGTCCCATTTTTTTAACCATTATTAAAAATTGTTGATAAATTTATGACTTTTGAAAAATTCATAATTTTTCTTTTGTAATTATAAAAAACAAAATTGCAAAGTAATATTAACTAGAAAGGCGGGAATAAGTGGCACCATTTTTCGAAGCCATAACATGGGAATTAAAAATAATATGTGAAATCAAAAACAAAACACATGTAATTATAGTTTTACAAGACATACTCATAAATATAAATTCGTACTTAAATTAGAGAAAATAGTGTATATTAAAGCAATTAAAGATAAAAAAGAAAAATATAAAATAGAAGATATAAGAAGAAAGAAAAAAGAAAAAAGAAAAAGAGAAATGCAATTGTGCGATGGTGCGACACCATTTGAGGGAAATGCATTAGTTGAGCCCATATGAGAATTGATGGAATGTATTAATTGAGCCCATGTGAGAGTTGAGCTAGATTATTGAGTTAAAAGTTGGGCCAGATTATTGGGTTATAGGCTGGGCCAAAGTGGGTCAAAAAGATCCGTCTCACGGAAGAGGATTCGTGAGACGGTCTCATATGCGTTTTTGCGATTATTTTTACATCATATTAAGACTATATAATCAATAAAAATTGAAAATTTCAACTGTCAAAAAATGCACAAAAATTTCATACGGTTAGAACTTAAGATTTTTTATGAATCGTGAGCAGTTTTTCGGGGTTCAGATGGTTAAAGATTCTAATTTCCCTTCATATATATTATTTTTACATCATATTAAGTCTATCTGATCCATAATAATTGAAAATTTCCACTGTCAAAAAATTAACAAAAATTCATATGGATACAATTGAAAATATTTTATGAATCGTGAGGAGATTTTCAGGTCTCGAGTGGTTAAAGATTCTACTTTCCCTTCATAACTATTATTTTTAAATCATATTAAGTCTATCTGATCAATAAAAATTGAAAAATTTCCAGTGTCAAATAATGAGCGAAAATTCATACGGATACTATTTAAGGTTTTTTATGAATCGTGAACAGTTTTTCGGAGCTCAGATGGTTAAAGATTCTAATTTCCCTTAATGCATATTATTTTCACATCATATTAAGTCTATCGGATCGATAAAAATTGAAAATTTCCACGGTAAAAAAATGTACAAAAATTCACACGGATACATATAATTTCAGGTTTTTTATGAATCGTGAACAGTTTTTCGGGGCTTAGATGGTTAAAGAATCTAATTTCCCTTCATACATATTATTTTTACATCATATTAAGTTTACCTGATCAATAAAAATTGAAAATTTCCTCTGTTAAAATAAAGCACAAATATTCATACGGATAAAATTTAGGGTTTTTTATAAATCGTGAGCAGTTTTTCAGAGTTCAGATGATTAAAGAATCTTATTGCACTTCATACATATTATTTTTAAATCATATAAAATCTATCTGATCAATAGAAATCGAAAGTTTCCACTGTCAAAAAATTAAGAAAAATTCATACGAATAAATTTTGGGGTTATTTTATAAACCGTGAACAGGTTTTCGGGGCTCAGATGATTAAAGAATCTAATTTCCCTTCGTATATATTGTTTTTAAATCATATTAAGTCTATCTGACCAATAAAAATTTAAAATTTTCACTGTCAAAAAATGAGTGAAATTTCCTACGGATACAATTTAAGGTTTTCTATGAATCGTGAGTAGTTTTTCAGGGCTCAGATGGTTAAAGATTCTAATTTTTCCTTCATACATATTATTTATATATCATATTAAGTGTAATTGACTATGTGCCAATTATTTCTTATGTGATCAAGTTGATCGTCTCTACTTATGATTGAATTGGATGTTGACGTTCAGCGTTCCTCTTTAATATTGCAATATGTGTGTGCGCTTGTGCATGAAGGGGTTTCAGACGTGGCCCCACTATGTTCTAGGTTTCAAATATGGCCTCTTATGTTCGAGGTTTCAAATATGGCCCGAGTATATTCGAGGTTTCATATATGGCCGTGAGTGCGTTCGAGGTTTCAAATATGGCCTTTGGGTACGTTCATGGTTTCAAGTGTGGCCTTGAGTGTGCTCGAGGTTTCAATTATGGCCTCTTAAAGTCTATGTGGAAAGTTCCGAAGGAAGTTATGCCGGACGTAAAACTCCGATGCACACCGTGCTGAAAGACCCGAGGGGATGCAATGCATTCCTGATGTTATGTTTTTCCTATGTCAAATGTCTAAATGTTAAATGTGATTGAATGAATGTGCGCTCACCTCCACTGAGTGTGTAGCAAACACTCACCCCTATATGTTTAAATGTTTTAGGACAGGGTACGTGAACGTGGCGTGCTGGTAGCCGATATTATCAAGATCGTGAGAGATAAGATTTTATTTAAATGGTTTTAATTAATCAGTTTTAGAAAACGGGTATTTATTTAAATGTTTATGTCTATCGCTCTTTGATGAAATGAAAAATGTGTTTGTGGAGAAAGAATTTTCAACGTAATCGTTTCCGCTGCATTGTTTAAATTTATTTTTTCTAACGATGTTTTATTAATACGATACTTCAGGATTATTCCTGAATTTAGTGTTCTATATAAAAAAGGGGGGGATCAACTTTTAACGTAAGTAACGTCAAATCAAGATTTTACTCTTTAAAGAAACGGGGCGTTACAGATCAAATAAAACTTTAAAATTTCCTCTATAAAAAAATGTACATAAATTCATACTGATAAAATTTAGTTATTAAATCGTGAGCTGTTTTTTGGGGCTCAAATAGTTGAAGAATCTAATTTACATCATATTAAGTCTATCTAATCAATAAAAATTGAAAATTTCCACTGTAAAAAAATGTACATATATTCATATTGTTATAATTTAATGTTTTTTATGAACTGTGAACAGTTTTTCGGGGTTCAATGGTTAAAGAATCTAATTCCTTCATACA
>CM016721.1:30651415-30743694 GCA_005771605.1 Scutellaria baicalensis
GCACTCCTTATTCTTCAAAAAGCATATTGATATTCTCTCTCTCTCTCTCTCTCCCTCTCTCTCTCATCCTCTATGCATCATGGAACCCGATTGTTGGAAACCCTTCTCTTCATTCCTTCCAAAGAACATATTTTTCTGCAAATAATCAACCAAGCACACTCCAAATCACATATATTCACCTCTCACGCTTGACACTTGCTAAGCAAGTCTTTCTCAGAAGACTTGATCTATTCAAGCATTTCTTTCTCACCTCAAATTCGAGGGTGCCTGAGGACTTGCTCCAAAGATCTCTCTTGAAGTCTGGAGGTTGAATTGAGGGAATCCCTCTCTAGTGACCCCGGAGCTTTAGCTCTTTGTTGATTATGATAAAAAGGGGGAAGAACTGCAAAGGATTCAGGAAGATCAAAAGTCTTCCTAAGGAGAAGAAGAGAAAATGCAAGCCCGTCCATTGGGTGAGCTTTCTTCTCTGTCCAAGAGTGTAAGGAAAAAGGGACAATCACAGGAGTTGGTGAAGATAGTACGAGAAGAAATGTTGTAGCAACCTACTGCGTCTAAGCTCCTCTACTACTTCACATTCTTCTCTGACTGAATCCCCTTTCTTTCTTCTAGCTCTTCTGACCTTCTCACCTTCCTCGATTCTCCTCCACGATCAAAGAGGAAAATCGACTGGGAGCAAACCCCACATAATAGAGGAAGGAACGAGAAAAAAGCTCGCAAGAAGGCAAGAGGGGAAAAAAAAGAAAGGAAAGAGTAAGAAGAAAGAATAATAAATCTAGATAGGGTGTTTATTGTACTATGCATATTGTATTGTAATGTACATGTTCTATCTAAATAAAATTACTTCTGTTCTTTAAAATGCTCATTCCTTGTGCCCTTTCTTTTAAACTTTTATGTGATTTAATGAATACAACATGCTTTATATTGTTATATATTACATCTGTTTTCTGTGCTTGAAGTGGTTATGCTCTTTTGATCTTCTGTAAATGTTTTGTCATCATCAAAAAGGGGGAAATTGTTGGAAACATTTGAAGTAAGTTGTGATGAGACAAAGCCTTAAGTAACTCTAACAAGCATAACCAATCTTAGGATGGATTACTGCAACAGGGTTACTGCAGAAGATTAAAAGAACAGAGAATGGTTGAAAAGGAATCTAATAAACTGATAAGGATACTTATGACTACAGGAAGCTACTGGAAGACCTCGCCAAAGCAGAATACAGCGAGACAGGAAGCTACCTGGAAGACCATGCCGAAAGCATACAGCAAGGGCAGTATGCTACAGAAGCCTCAAGCCACCTGAAGGAGCAAGCCAGAGAAGGAAGCTCCAGAGTGAAGCAAGAGGAGGAAACTATAAGGCAGGCATGGGAGAAAAGTCAAAAGTTACCGGTAGACACAAGAAGTTATCGGTAAAGAGAATAGAAGAGGAGTCAATCAGAAGAAGACACGTGGAAAGCAAACGCTGGAGTGTGTCAGGAGTGCGGCACATCAATGATGGAAATCTGCCTACCTTCAACGGGCAGATTTCATGACCTATAAAGAGGAAGACTGAAGACTGAAGAAAAAGTGAGAGTGTGAAGAGAGAAGAGAACGAGCACAACAGAATACACAAGCTCGTAGAGAGAAGCGCTAAAAGAAGAGAGAAGAAGCTCAACAGAGAAGAAAACGCAGAAAGATGGGGAAGTTAAAATATAAGAAAGAGAGTGTTCAGAAAAGCAGAAGAAAATAAGAAGCTCAAACACTCCACATCCCAAAAGACGCATGCTCAGTCAGTCAGTCAGTCCAGCAGCAAGCTTCAGCAGATCAATCTACAAACAAAGGCCAAGCTTGCTGTACCCAATTGATGAAAAAGAAGACAAACTCCTTCTAAAGGACTGTCTTGGAGTACTTAGTGCGAGGAGCAGAGTCCTGCTGAGTTTTCCACTTTCTAGGAGAGAAAGTGAGCACCTTGGGTGGGTAGAATAGGATCCTGTGTGGGTCAGTGGGGAAGTAGGCAAGCAGCTGTGTGAAAGCTTGCTACTTGCTTGTTAAGCGTGAGTTGTAATAGATAGGTCTATATAAATCAACTAGCTTAACAAAGGCTCCCTCTTGAGAAGAGGCAGAGAGGATGTAGAAGGATTACTCCACCTTCGATCCTCTATATATCCTTGCGTCTATGTGTGCTTACTGTTTTACTTGTATTACTCTAAGTTAAGTTGCACATCACCCACTTGGCTCTACAATGAGAGATAAGCTTCTGCAAACCACTCCGATCAGTAACCTCCCAAAAGGTTACTGATCCTAGAATAGAGCTAATGAGAAGAAAAGTTTGAAAATATAGTAGGCTTATCCACCCCCCCTCCCAAGCCTACTACCAGGCTCTTTGGGACAAATATTGAGTCCACATTTACCTTGTGTTCTTATGGATATTTTGAGCAATCCCTTCAATACACTAGTTGTAAGTTTCGATGTCTAGTTTTCTCAGCAATTGATGGAGTTGTGGAGGTACTTGGCCGATTAGGATGAGGAATAATCTTTTTGTGTCATCAATATAAAGAGATTTGATATGCTTATTTGTTTGTTCACATGTTCATCCATATTTTAGGATGTCTTATCAATGAAGTTGATAATAGAGATAATAGAGTTAAGTTTATATATTCCTTATCCTTGCATGGTGACTTTTCTCCAAGTAAGACTACCTCAACTCTGAGATTGTCTTTGTATGATGTTTTTGTTGTAGGTTCTTTAACTTCAATTGTGAGCTTAACCTAATCATTCTTGTATGAGACAGTCTCACGGATCTCATTCCATGAGACGGTCAACCCGACCCGGTCAAAAGTCAACAGTCAAAGTCAAAAGTAAACGGTGAACGATCAAAGTCAACACCGCTCAACTGTTAGTGAACACCGGTCAACGGCGTTGACCAAAAGTATTATATATTATATGTAAAAGTAGTACATGACATACATAAAAGTATTACATTATGAATGTAATATTTTTATGTGTATCATGTGTGATAAAGTTTTTAGAAATGATGTAATACTTTTGTTTGTTTTAAGTATTACTTTTCAATATATTATATAATATTTTTGTAGAATAGTATGATTTTGGATTTGGTTAGAGAGTATGAAAATATGTAATACTTTTATGTGTAGTAGGTAATACATTTCTATATATCATCTAATACTTTTGTAATATATTATACATTATATGTATATAATACAAAAGTATTATCCGATCTAAAGAAAATTATCACCTAATATACATGAAAGTATTACATTATGAATTATTAAATGATATAAAAGTATTACCTAATACGCACAAAAGTATTATTACATTATAAAAACATAACATCATCATGCAATACTTTTATGTGAAATACATAATACTTTTATATGCAACATGTAATACTATTGAAATCAACAAGTAATATTTTTATATACATCATGTAATACTTTTATGTGTAACATGTAATACTATTGAAATTAACAAGTAATATTTTTATGTGTATCATGTAATACTATAAAATATTAGATGATATATATATAGAAAAATATTGTCTAATACACAAATGTAATACTTTTATGTACAACATGTATTACTATTGAAATCAACAAGTAATACTCTCATAATGTAATGTTTTAGTGTGCAACATGTAATACTATTGAAATCAACAAGTAATACTTTTATATGTATCATGTAGTACTTTTATATGTACTATGTAATACTAATTAAAAGTATCACATGATAGACATAGAAGTATTATGCGAGTAGAATAACAGTATTATATTATGAATGTAATACTTTTATATATGACATGTAATACTTTTATGCATGACATATAATACTTTTTGGTTAACGGTGTCGACCGGCGTTGACCAACTGTTAACTAGCGTTGACTGATCGTTGACCATTGACCCTTGACTGTTAACTGTTGATCGGGTCGGGTTGACCCATCTCACAGAATGGGATTCATGAGACGGTCTCACACAAGACTCACTTATATGTAAAATTTACATAGTAGTCTTCTTCTGAATCTTTTTTTTTATTAAGCACACGAGAGCTTCTTCATCTAATGTTGAGTTGCATTGTCACTCTCAAATGTGTTTTTTTTTTCTATAGGTTCTTTAGATGTTGTTGTTGTCTTAGATAGCTCTTCTTCTTCTAAATCTTCTAGAAGAAGTCTAAATTTTTTTCTCTTAGATATTTGATGTCGCTGTGAATGCAACACCACAAGAATATAAGAGCGTCAGAGATGAAAATGAGTCTTTGCTTGCTTAAAGAAGAGAACCAAAATTTATTTTCTTAATTGAAGAAAAATGATCCAGATGCTTTACAACACATAACTTTTCCTATTTATACTATTCTTTTTACAAAGAGGGGTATTTCTGCCATATCTCATTCATCTTTCCTTGTTGCCTAAGCCATCTTAAATATTCCTCTTTCAAGGTACTTCTTTCACTGCTCCAAGTACACCTCTTCTCCTCTAGAATCTTCCATTTTCTGTTGTATGGGAAGATATTTTCCTTCGTCCTTTATGGCCACGTCAGCAAATCCTTAGAGCATGCTTGTCATCCTTGCTTTTGAGCTATTATCCTCTACTCCGAGCGCACGAAATCCGTTCGTCTGCAACTCCTCTTCTCAATTCTGCAATTATGCGGTTATACAGAGCTTCTCGTCTGCATTTTGATGTATCTTCACCACTTCTGCGATTTTGTGATTACGTGGGGCATCTCTTCTGCTATTCGATATGTCTTCGCCACTTCTGCCACGATGTCTGCTTATGCAAAGGCAGTTCTGCAAGATCACTTATTTTATGATTTTGTTTTATTAGAGTCAAGGTATCCAAATGACACAAGGCCCTTTTATATTCTCCTTCTTCCCACATCAGCTACTCCCCCTAGTGCAGTCGAGCAGATCTGGTTTGGGCAGAGCTGGTCGGCTGCAGCACTTCTTGTATTTTCTCCTCTCGGTCAGAGAGCTAATTTTCCCCTTAGCTACTCCCCCTGGTGCAGTCGAGCAGATCTGGTTTGGGCAGAGCTGGTCGGTTGCAGCACTTCTTGTATTTTCTTCTCTCGGTCAGAGAGCTAATTTTCCCCTTAGCTACTCCCCCTGGTGCAGTCGAGCAGATCTGGTTTGGGCAGAGCTGGTCGGCTGCAGCACTTCTTGTATTTTCTCCTCTCGGTCAGAGAGCTAATTTTCCCCTTAGCTATTCCCCCTGGTGCAGTCGAGCAGATCTGGTTTGGGCAGAGCTGGTCGGCTGCAGCACTTCTTGTATTTTCTTCTCTAGGTCAGAGAGCTAATTTTCCCCTTAGCTACTCCCCCTGGTGCAGTCGAACAGATCTGGTTTGGGCAGAGCTGGTCGGCTGCAGCACTTCTTGTATTTTCTTCTCTCGGTCAGAGAGCTAATTTTCCCCTTAGCTACTCCCCCTAGTGCAGTCGAGCAGATCTGGTTTTGCAGAGCTGGTCGGCTGCAGCACTTCTTGTACTTTCTTCTCTCGGTCAGAGAGCTAATTTTCCCCTTAGCTACTCACTCTGGTGCAGTCGAGCAGATCTGGTTTGGGCAGAGCTGGTCGGCTGCAGCACTTCTTGTACTTTCTTCTCTTGGTCAGAATTCATAAGTTTGAGACCTGAGTTCTCCACGCGTCGTTCCTCTTTTCCTTCGTGTGTCAGACATTGTGGCAGTAAGTGTCCTTTCAGTCTACTTTTTAAACGTCATATCCGATGTGTTTAATCTGGTTCCTACACGTGTCGGTTATCCAACAGTAGAATGCAAAACGTCGCGCCTCTTCCGAACGCAATATATTCAAAAATTTTGGCCTAATTCTTACTTTCTCTTTCCTCATTCTCCCCTTCTTCGTCTTCTTGCGATTTCTCATCTTCTCCAGCGATTCTGGTGTAAAAGTCTGCTAGAGATTCTTATTCCGGTGAACCTTCTTCTCCTTCTTCTTCCTTTGCGTTCGTTTTTCCATGGCGAGAGGAGGTAATTTCTAACCTTTGGTTTTCTTGTTTGTTTCGTGATTTATGTGCAGTGGCTGTGAACTGAGTATTTGTGCTCTTTAGAACTTTGGATCTTGTGGCTGTTTTTGTTGGGTATCTGGCTTGTTTTTGGGATTTTCTGGCGATTTTTTAGATTAACTTCTTTCCCTATCAACCTTCTTCTTTCTCATGGCTTCTTCTGATCGTGAAACTGACTCTTCCACCCATCAAGCCCTCGAGAGAGATTCTCCTTCTGTTCTTCCCGCTCTCAGTGAGCAGACAACTTCTTCTTCTTCTACTAGGGTTTCTTCTCCTCTCGAGGAGGAGGTTTCTGCTGCCAGTGTTGACCCTATAAGTTATAGCGCTTCTGACCCTAATTTTGATTTTGTTAGCCAGCGTTCTTCTTTTACTCCCGATCGTGTCGATACTCTTCGCTTGGCCTTCGATATCCCTCAGGACTTCTGTATATACTGCCCTGCTGGACATCATAGGCCCAACTTCCTTTCTGGGCGTAAGCTGGCTTTCTGGACAGCCCAGTTAAGAGCTGGGGTGCGCTTCCCTGTAAATCCTTACCTCTGTAAATTATCCGTTTTTTACCAAGTTCTTCTGAATCAATTTACCCCCTCCGCTATCCGACTTATGCTCGGCTTCTTCATAATTTTGAAGGGCAATGGTGGCAATCCCACTGTCGAGCTCTTCTTTTCCAATTTTCCTCTTAAATTTAAACCCCCATTCTTCTATGTCACTGCTGATCCCCGAGGCCTAATCCATTTCCTGGGAAAGCCCCAGAGTCGAGACAGACAATGGAAAGAAGATTATTTTTTCATTTCTGGCACTGATGTATGGGATTTTGCAGTGGGCCCTTGGGTGTATACCAAACCCATAATAAAGAAAGAGTTTTTTATCAGTTGTCCTGTTCCTGATCGAGAAATCATCGAAGCCCTAAACACCTCTGTTCATGAAGTAGGGCCTTTTGATATAGTTAGTCTAGTAGAGCAGTCTTCTTCTTCTGCTTGTCTGTCTTTTATTGTTTTTGCTTAAGCATTGAGTGATCTTGATTATACAGAGCATGCATGGAGGAGGACCATCCCCCGCAGAGAAGCCAATTCCCCTCCTCGTTCAAATCTAGAAGTGGCTCTTACTTCCGAGCTCCATACGGTTGCCCCTCCTCCGGTCGTTACTAGAAGTGACAGAGGGAAGCGCCCTTTGAGTTCTTCTGAGCCCTCTACAGAGGCCCGACGGCCGCGTCTGCAGTCCCCTGGCCGAGGTGGCCACGAGGTGAGGGAACGTTCTCGGTCGAGCCGAGTGAGAGCTTCTGCTAACGATGCTTTTACTCTTGAGCTCCCGAAATCTCTCTTAGAGCTCTCTGCAGAAGAGTCCCGTCAGTTTCTCCAGCTCTGCTTAACTCCTGCTGATACTTATACATTGAGTAAGCTTTCTCTGGAGAATAAGTTGGCCATGAGTGCTCATCATGCCTTGAAGGTACTCTATGGTTCCCTCTCTTTTTATTCCTTGGGATCTTTTATAGACACTCACCAACCTTTTTATTCTGACTCTTGCAGAGCTTAATCCACTTAAGCCGGCTTCAAGCTAAGGCAGCCTCCTCCGTGGATCCTGCTCCTGCGCTTTTAGAGAAGGATAACGAGATTTCTGCGTTGAAATTTAAGTTGGTGGAGCAGGAGAAGCTGATCAAGGAGCAGCGGAAGGAGGTGGAGTTCTGGAAGAAGAAGGCTGCTAAGGAGAAGAGTCGCAGCAGAGAGTATGGGACTAGGAAGTTCTCGGAGGGAGTTGAAGCTTGTAAGAGGAACCTGCACATGACGGCAGCAAGACAGAGCTTCCTTGAGGAGGTGATTACTAGGTTGAAAGAGGCTTATCTTAGGAGCACAAGTTCTCTGTCTGACTTCGGACTACACGTAGGCCATTATTATGGTTTTGGGTTCGATGCAACTCAGAAGCAAGCCCGGGACCAAGGCTCTTCTGGCGCCTTTGACTTCAATGGTCCTTTGGACGACATGCCGACCTCCCCTTATTTTGAGGGTGACCCCTCGGAGGATCCAGATTCTCCCTGGTGGCTGCCGGTTCTACAAAAGGCCTATGCCAAGCTTTGCTCTGCGCCTAACGACACCTTCACTCCTGTTGATCCCACTTCCTGCAAGTTTCCTCTTCTGCCTGCCCCACCTCTTGTTGAACCTTCGACTGTGGATTTGATAGTTCTCAGTGGGGATTCCACTGAGACGCTTGCAGATGCTCCTTCTGAACTGCCACCTGAGATTCAACCAGAGCTAACTGGTGCAGAGACCCCAGCTGCTTCTGATCCTCCTTGCGCAGTTGCTCCTCCAGAAGAATGATCTACCTTTTTCTTACCAGACTTTGGTTTTATGCTTTTTTCAAAAACAACCATTTACTTTTTGCGGATTTTGGGCTCTGTACGTTAAGATAATTCCTTTGTTTTTCCTGTTCTATTTACTTATCTAACATTTATTCGAGGGATGGTTTTAACATGTTAACTTTGATATTCATATGCACACATTTTGGTCCAATGTTTCATATATATGTATGGCTATTTCCATCCTGCTTGCTATTTTATACTTGTAGTGTAATGCGTATTAAACTTGAAACAATTATTGATGCATATGAATGTGAGCAAGGCAAGAATGGCAAATGTAATTAATTCAAGAATAGAAATACTCAGAAGATGGTTTTTCCATATATCACTCTTCTCTTCCTTTCTTTTACATCTGTTTTTTGTAATCGAAAGCTTCCTTCGTCTTCTCTTCCCTATCATCACCCTTGCCAACCATTCCATTCATCCCCACCTGAACGAAGAAAAAAGAAACATAGACCACATTCATTAATATTAATGAAGTTTACCCAGATCTTTAATCAATTCAATCTTGGCCGCACCAACCCTAGTCAGAGGCGTGTCAGACCCGGAGGTCTTCCTCTGCCAGGGTGGCTGCTTTCTAGGGCGAATTTCTCTTTTGGCCCCACCAACCCTAGTCAGAGGTATGTCAGACCTGGAGGTCTGCCTCCGCCAGGGCGGCTGCTTTCTAGGGCGAATTTCTTTTTTGGCCCCACCAACCCTAGTCAAAGGTATGTCAGACCTGGAGGTCTGCCTCCGCCAGGGCGGCTGCTTTCTAGGGTGAATTTCTTTTTTGGCCCCACCAACCCTAGTCAGAGGTATGTCAGACCTGGAGGTCTGCCTCCGCCCAGGCGGCTGCTTTCTAGGGCGAATTTCTTTTTTGGCCCCACCAACCCTAGTCAGAGGTATGTTAGACCTGGAGGTCTGCCTCCGCCAGGGCGGCTGCTTTCTAGGGTGAATTTCTTTTCTGGCCCCACCAACCCTGGTCAGAGGTGTGTCAGACCCGGAGGTCTGCCTTTGCCAGGATGGCTGCTTTCTAGGGCGAATTTCTTTTCTGGCCCCACCAACCCTGGTCAGAGGTGTGTCAGACCCGGAGGTCTGCCTTTGCCAGGGTGGCTGCTTTCTAGGGCGAATTTCTTTTCTGGCCCCACCAACCCTGGTCAGAGGTGCGTCAGACCCGGAGGTCTGCCTTTGCCAGGGTGGCTGCTTTCTAGGGCAAATTTCTTTTCTGGCCCCACCAACCCTGGTCAGAGGTGCGTCAGACCCAGAGGTCTGTCTTTGCCAGGGTGGCTGCTTTCTAGGGCAAATTTCGTAGAATTCAAGAGACGTTTCTTACTTGTTTCTTCAGGCGTAGTATCTCTTGAGGTTGCAGATATTCCAGGGTCTAGCCACCTCTTTTCCTTCTTCTGTTATCAGTCGATATGCCCCTCCTTTTAACACCTCTGATATGATATAAGGGCCTTCCCGATTTGGCTCTAATTTCCCCTTAGGCTTCAGGGCGTCAGCTCTTCTGAGGACTAAATCTCCTTTATCCAGACGTCACAACCGTACTTTTTTATCATATGTCGCCTTTACCCTGCTTTTGAATTTCTCAATCTTCAGCCGTGCTATTTCCCTTTCCTCCTCTAGTAGATCTAGGTTCTCTCTCATCAACTCTTCATTCTGCCCCTCTTCAAATGTCATTATTCTATGAGTTTCCATTCCCACTTCTGCTGGGATTACCGCGTTGGCCCCATATACCAGGTTGAAAGGAGTCATGTCTGTAGCCACCCTGGGTGTTGTTCTGTAAGCCCATAAAACTGAATCTAGCTCTTCTGCCCAGCTGCTTTTAAGGGTTTCTATTCTCGTTTTCAACCCGTTAATTATGGTCCTATTAGTCACCTCCACCTGACCATTTGCTTGCGGATGTGCTACTGCTGCGAACCTCTGAGTGATTTTCATCTCTGTGCACCAGGCTTTTATTTTCTTTCTGCAGAACTGCGTGCCGTTATCTGAAATTAAAATTCGAGGGACCCCATATCGGCAACAGATCTGTTTCCACAGGAACTTTATGACGTTCTGCTCATCTATTTTTCCCAATGGTTCTGCCTCTACCCACTTCGTAAAATAGTCTATGGCAACTATCAAGAATTTCTTCTGCCCCTTAGACAGCGGCAATGGTCCCACCAAGTCTATCCCCCACTGAGCAAACGGACAGGGGGAGTGCATCTTTCCCAATTCTTCTGCTGGGCTGTGTATCAGGGGACCATGGATCTGGCAACTTTGGCACTTTTGCACCAACTCTCTTGCGTCTGTGCCCATTGTCGGCCAGAAGTACCCGGCACGTAAGACTTTTCGTACCAACGTCCTTGACCCCACGTGGTCGGCCCCACATCCTTCATGTGCTTCTCGCAGTACGTATAGTCCTTCTTCTCTGTTCAGACATCGCAGGTATGCTTGTGAAAAGGAACGTCTGAAGAGCTGCTCCCCAATGATGCAATACTTCAGCGTTTCCTTTGTCCAGCTCGAGCTTGCCGATTTTTCCATTTTTTTCAATTCGTTGATGATGGGAGTTCTCCAATCATCCAATTCTTCCATTTCTGCGACCTCTGCCTCTCCACACTGTTTTTCAGCTACTAACAGAGTTATTTTTCGTGGATGCAAGTAGGAGCTGGCAATTTTTGCCAAGTATTCTGCTTGTACATTCTCTGCCCTCGGGATCTGCTTTAATTCAAATGTTTCGAAACATAGCTTAATCTTAGAAATTTCCTTCAGGTATCCCGATAACGACTCTTTTTTGACTTCGTATGATCCTTCATGTCGCTGGAACACCAGCTGTGAGTCTGTGTGAGCTACGAGGTTGTTCCCACCGGCCTCTTTCACGATATTCATGCCTCGCACTAAGGCCTCATATTCTGCTTCATTGTTTGATACGGAATAGTTCAGTTTGATGGCGTATTGTATACTCTGGCCGTCTGGACATTCCACTAAAACTCCCACGCCACAGCCGTCTTTAGTTGCAGATCCATCCACAAAAATCTTTCAAATCCTCTCCTCCTCTGGCAGAGCTAGTGACTCTTGCAAGAAATCTGCCAGAGCTTGCGCCTTAATAGCCTTCCGTGGCCCAAATTCCACTTCATATGCCCCCAGCTCTACCGCCCACTTCACCATCCTTCCAGAAGTGTCAGCTCTGCCCATGGTCTGGGCCAATGGATAATTTGTGCGCGTAATGACCTTATGTGAGAGGAAGTATGGGCGGAGTCTCCTAGCAGTAATGATAACAGCCAGCCCTGCTTTCTCAATCTCTGCGTATCGGACCTCTGGACCCTGTAACATATGGCTTACATAACATATCGGCATTTGTTGATGTTCCACTTCTTTTATCAAGACCGTACTGACTGCCATCTCCCCTACTGAAATATACATGTACAATGTTTCACCCTTCTCTGGCTTGGAGAGCTGGGGTAAGCTGGCCAGGTACTCTTTTAGTTCTTTAAAGGCTTGATTGCATTCCTCCTTCCATTGGAACTTACATCCTTTCCTCAAGATTTTGAAGAATGAGTGACTCTTGTCGGCTGATTTGGAGACAAACCTACTCAACGCGGTTATTCTCCCTAGCAACCTCTGCACATCCTTCACATTCTTGGGTGGTGCCATATCCATCACAGCTTTTATTTTTTCTGGATTGACCTTTATTCCCTCCTTGGTAACCATGAACCCCAGAAACTTTCCTGACGTTACCCCGAAACTACATTTTTCTGGGTTCAGCTTCATCCCACTGCTTCGTATGATGGTGAAGGCTTCCTCTAGGTCTGCTACGTGCTGCTCGGCCTCCTTGCTTTTCACAAGCATGTCATCCACATAAACTTCCATGTTTCTCCCTAGCATAGGCTTGAACAATTTGTCAACCATTCGCTGGTATGTAGCCCCCGCATTTTTCAAACCAAAGGGCATTCATACATATCCGTACGTGCCCGCAACTGTGATGAAACAGACCTTCTTGACGTCTGCCGGATCCAAATGGATCTGATGGTACCCCTGATAAGCATCCATTAAAGACAGACGTGCGCACCCAGACGTGGAGTCCACCAACTGATCAATGCGGGGTAGCGGATAGTGATCTTTGGGGCATGCCTTGTTCAGATCACGGAAATCGATACACATGCGCCACTTCTTATTGGGTTTTGGCACTAAGACGGCATTAAACAGCCACTCAGGAAACTGGACAGGCACGATATGTCCTGAATCCAACAGCTTTTGCACCTCTGCTTGTATAATTTTGTCTTTTTCTGCTCCAAAGTTTCGAAGTCTCTGTTTAACAGGCCGTATGTCTGGGCAGATGTTCAGACGATGAACAGCTACTTCGGGATCAATGCCCTTCATTTCGATTGCCTGAAAGGCAAATAGATCCGCATTCCTCTTAAGGCATTCAATCAGTTCTGCTTGCTCGGCGGCTAGAATCTCTGCGCCAATTTTCGTGCAAAACCCCTCCTTTCCCAGGTATAATTCTACTGACAAAAGCTCTCCCTCCACTACCATCTTACCATGTTCTTCTTCCTCCTTTTCCACCCTCTGCCGCTTCACCCCTGCATCCTCTTCTGCCACTTTGCTTGCAACAGGCAAAGCCCATTTGTGTGCCACTCTGATGGACTCGACATAGCATTTCCTAGAGTGAATTTGGTTTGCCTTTAATTCCCCAATTCCAGCGGAGGTGGGAAACTTAACCTTCATGTAGTAAGTAGAAACCACCGCCTTGAGCTCATTCAGTATTGGACGTCCAAAGATGACATTATATGCGGACGGCGCGTCTACTATCAGAAGTCCATCATCAACCGCTTCTGGCGCGACCACTCTCCCACTAGAACATGCAAGGTTACTACACCTAAAGGGTGAACTGCTCCTCCAGTGAAGCCGTATAACGCGGTGTTCACCAGACGAATTTGCATCATGATATCCATTCTCTCAAAGCAATCCTTATATATGATATCGGCAGAACTGCCTGTATCTACGAATACTCTTGCCACGTCGTATCCAGCAATTTCTGTTGTTATTACCAAGGAATCATTGTGTGGCTTCAGCATTGGAGTCCCATCTGTTGTGCCAAATACTATATCAGGAGAGGGCTGCACTTCAGACACCTCCATGTGCTGATCATGCCAGCCTTGTGCATATCTTAGGCTGACTTCCTAGCCCTGTTTGAATCTCCTCCCTGGGGCCCACCCGCGATCATATTAATGAAACATTTCTTTGGCGGCGGTGGCAGATCTCTCTCTTCTTCTTTTCTTTCCTTGTTCTGGCCGACCTCTCCCTCATCTGGCCTTTCATTTCTCTTTCCATAATTTCCTGCATAACCTCCTCTTTTATCCTCAAAGCCCTTCAGCACTCCTGCTCTGACGAGCCGTTCTATTTCATTCTTCAGGTGTCTACATTCATTTGTGTCATGACCGTACTCATTGTAGAACAAACAGAAGTACCGCCCCTTTGGTCGCGTCGGGGCTTGGGCCCTGTTTGGAGGAAATCTGAACGGGGCTGTTTTCTCAGAGAGTTGGAACACCCTTGCAGAGGGGCTTTCAGTGGGGTGTACTTGGTATAGTCTCCTCTGCCAAGGTCTTCTTCACGCCTTCTCCCTTCAGGTCGGGGTTCTACCGGCCTTCGTGCATTGACGTCCCTGGGATTTGGTCTTTCTGCCCTTTTGGCTCGGCTCACATCTTCCAGGTTGATGAATTTGTCTGCCCGAGCAAGGACTTCTTCAAACGTATTAGCTGGCCTTTTTGCTAGGGAACGAAACAAATCTCCCTCTCGCAGCCCTTGGACCACGGCACTGATCTTCACCTCTGCCGTGGCAGAAGGAACTTCCAGAGCAGTTGTGCTGAAGCGCTTAATGAACGCCCTTAAAGATTCATCAGCCCCTTGTTAGGATGTATACTATAAGCCTAGCTTTTATATGAACATCTTTTATGCAATGAGAATTACTATGGTCACATGTTTGCATTTTTATATTTGTTATATATGATTGTGCAATGTCCAATTAATTTATATTATAGATAACTTGGTGTGTGGTGCCACACAGAAGATCTTGTTATCAGTTTCTTATAAATTATTAATAGTAGCTCACAACCAAGATGAATTTGGACAAATCATCGGAATGGTTGTAGTGTAGTTTGGTATTAGTCTGTCTTGACTATAAAACTACACTAGTATACTTTGTGTGTATTGAGCAGGACCATTTGAGGTTGTTCGTTTTATGCTGACTATGTAATAGAACAAGACCTCTGTTATTATGGATGTGCGTTCTCTTAATCCCTATATAATAACAGCCACGTATACACAATATTTGTTTCTTTAATTTGCCAACGAGTGAGATTTATTTATTAAATAAATAAACTCGGTGAATTGGGAAACCGTATTGTCTATATGGTGTACAGTTGATTATAGAAGGAATCTGTGTCCTAATTATTTAGGATGATGATGTCCCCTTGAGGAGCTCATAAGGATTATCATGTAAACCCTGCAGGTGGATTTAATCCGACATGATAATAAAGTTGAGTCGTACTACTCTTGGAATTAGATGTTAATTAATTAAGTTGTCAGTAACTTATTTAATTAACGGACATTCGATATCTTAAACACAGAGAGATAAACGTGCACATAATAAGAAGGAGCCCATATTTAATATGGGATTGGGACGGTAGTTCAATAATAATTCTTTAGTGGACTGAATTATTATTGATGGGCTTAATTTATGTGTTCGGGCCAAACACAAGATACTTAAGCCCATCAGGAGGCCCAACCCAATTCCTCCTCTAGGTCCCTGATGTAGCCTATTTAAAGTCTTTTTTCATCAGCGCCTCTCAATATTCACAGATTACAGAAAACACGTAATAGTGAGAGGAGAGCAAAATTGAGACTTCTCGAAGGATCGTTGGCCACGCAACGTTCGAGAAAGGCTGCAGGAATACATCAGAAGATCAAAGAAGTCTAGGGTTACGTAAGATCACTCTTGGCTCGTTTTCTTATCGACTGATCGAAAGGTATAATTCTTTTCCGCTGCTTCTTCTTTATACCTTCGCATGGAACCCGATTAATTAATTGCATAGAGCCGGCGATCCGTCGGTTCCAACAAATGGTATCAGAGCTCGGTTTCTGGTTCTATGGAATTGGATCGGTTAAATATTATGATCTTATGCTGTATCATACGTTTTATTTTCAGATTGTATGATAGTAGGTTGCATAGGATAACTCGGTTTTGCAGGTTATCTATATCCAACTATTATGGTCTGTGTGTATGTTAATGTATGATCTAAACCCTCGGACCTGTCGAGGTTTTTTTGTTTTGGGTTGGTTGCATGATTGTAATAGTAAGACCACGGCGGTTTGTCGTGTTAGGATCGATGTAATTCTAGTTTTGTTCTCGATGTAATTCTTGATTTGCAATCTTGATGTAATCCGATCGATGTAACTTGCTGAGATGGATTGCTGGTCCAAACGGTGGCTGACTTCTGGGCTGTTCGATCGAAAGACTGCTGGATGTGGCCGTTGATCAGGGCGGTTCGCTAGACCACGGCGGTTCGCTGGATTGGCGCTGATTCTGGTGCGCAACAACCTGCTGATTTTCCGCAACATCATGGTGGATTCGCTGATTTTCCGCAACAGCATGGTGGATTCACGCAACGGGGCGCTGCTGATTCTCACGCAACGAGGTCGATCCCCGTTTAGCAGGCGAACATTCGATCGAAGTGGCCATAATAGTTGGATTTATTTTTGTTTCCATATTTATTGCCTATCTATATGTTTGTTATTTTATCAAGCATGCTTTTATATGTTACATGTTATTGCATGCTAAAATCCCTCATTTAAATAACTAAGTGGGAGAGGGATTTATTTTGAATAAATCCCATGGTCTCCATTACTGGTTTGTAAGTGATGCATTTAAACTTGCGCGTTGGCTTTAAGTGCCTTCCTCCATATCGGATGAGTTTGATTGTGGATCACTAGATCAAACTTTCTTAATGAATAATTATAGGAAATTATTTAGGAGCGTGTAATCTTCTCCATCTGAAGATACACAAACCTAGATGATTGACTTGGTATTAAGTAATGGTATACACTTAGGTGCATATGATAAGTATCCTCCCCATCGGAGTAAGTGCTGTTATTTGCATGACTAAAGATAAACCAACTATTAATTTTATTTTGTTTGTCAAGATAATGAAATTAATGGGTAAAACCTCCTCTAACGAATGTTTGAATTAGTATACGACCACATTATCGTGGCATACAAAATTCACGGTGTATTGAGGTGTTGGTGAATTTAATTATATCGTTTGAGGGAACGATATAGGCTTTAAATTCTATATGATATGACCTGTGTATTTATTTGTTTATTTATATGATTCTCAGGATATCATAATGTCTTTCAACCCACTTGCTGTTATACACAAAGAAAACAAACTTACTGGACCTAATTATATTGACTGGAAAAGAAACCTGGATATTGTCCTAACTGCTGAAGAGTACAAGTTTGTACTCCATGAGCAATGTCCTGACAAGCCTGATGAAAACTCTAGTGAAGAGGAGAAAGTGCATTATAGGAAGTGGGTTAAGGCAGATGAGATGGCGCGGTGTTACATTTTGGCTTCCATGTCAAATGTACTGCAACATCAGCATCAGGCCATGCCCACTGCCTATGATATGATGCTCAATCTCAAAGAACTCTTCGGACACCAGAGTCGGGCTGCCAGACAGGAGGCAATGAGAAACTTGATGACGACCACCATGTCTGAGGGGACACCTGTGAGTGATCACGTCCTTAAGATGATGGCTCATTTGAATGAGATGGAAGTCCTTGGAGCTGAAATCGATGGGGAAACTCAGGTCGATATCGTGCTCCAGACACTGCCTAAGAGTTTTGAGCAGTTCCGCCTTAATTATAATATGAACAAAAGAATGTACTCCTTGGCGGAACTTCTGACAGAACTCAAATCGGCAGAAGGACTATTTCGTCAAAGTGCTCAAGCTTACGTCGCTGAAAAAGTTTCTACTTCTAAGCCGAAAGGTGGAAAGAAGAAGAAGAAACAGAATCCTTCGGCGAACAAAGCGAATGGACCTCAAAAGGCCGGACCACAAGGTGGTGTGAAAAAGCCGAAGGGCAAGTGCTTCACGTGCAAGCAGCCTGGACATTGGAAGGTGGATTGTCCTCGTAAAAAGGAGAACAAAGAAGGTACATCTTATTCACTAATTGTTGAAACATGTTTAGCGGTGTTATCTACCGGCACCTGGTGTGTAGATACAGGAGCCACTGATCATGTCTGCAATTCTTTGCAGGGGTTCCAGGAAACCAGGCGACTTAGTGAGGGCGAGATTACCATCTACATGGGCAACGCTGCGAAAGTGGCGGCTGTTGCAGTGGGAGATGTTTATTTATCTTTTGATAGGAACAACTTTGGTTTTGAGGAATTGTCTTTACGTACCTTGTTTTAGAAAGAATTTGATTTCAGTTTCTAAGTTGTTTTTGGATGGATATTCTGTTTCCTTTGATGGCAAAGTTGTTGTCAAGAAAAATAGGGTTATTATCTGTTCCGGTACGTTGGTTGGCAATTTATATACTCTTAATCCAAAAACTCCTACGATGCAACAAATGGAAATTAATAATACATCTTCTAACTCAAATAAGAGAAAAGAACCTTCAAAAATGAACCAAACATATCTTTGGCATCTAAGATTAGGTCACATTAACTTGAGTAGGATTCAACGGTTGATAGCCGATGGACCTTTGAGTTCATTGGAAGTGGAAAACTATCCGATCTGCGAGTCCTGCTTGGAAGGAAAAATGACCAAGAGGCCTTTTAAAGCCAAGGGGTATAGAGCCAAAGAAGTGTTGGAATTGGTTCATTCTGATTTGTGTGGTCCTATGTCTATCCAAGCAAGAGGTGGTTTCGAATATTTTGTCTCTTTTATAGATGATTTTTCGAGATATGGATACATTTATTTGATGCGCCGTAAGTCTGAGTGCTTTGATAAGTTCAAAGAGTACAAGGTTGATGTGGAGAAGCATCATGGTAAATGTATCAAAACACTACGATCTGATCGTGGTGGCGAGTACCTCTTAGGAGAGTTCAGGAATTACTTATCAGAGGCTGGGATTCAATCCCAACTGTCAGCACCTGGTACACCCCAACAGAATGGTGTGGCGGAACGAAGGAATAGGACTCTCATGGAAATGGTTAGATCAATGATGAGTTATTCGGAATTACCGAATTCGTTTTGGGGGTATGCCCTTTTAACGGCGGCGTACATTCTGAACTTGGTACCTTCTAAGACAGTACCCTCTACTCCCACAGAATTGTGGAATGGGCGTAAGCCCAGTCTGAAACACATTCGGATTTGGGGTAGTCCAGCACATGTGCTGAAGGGAGATGCTGATAAGTTGGAATCTCGTACGGAAGTTCGACTGTTTGTGGGCTATCCTAAAGGAACGAAAGGTGGTTTGTTTTATAGTCCTAAAGATCAGAGGGTAATTGTAAGCACAAATGCCCGATTTTTAGAAGAGGACTATGTAATGAATCACAAGCCCATGAGTAAAATTGTTCTAGAAGAAATAAGAGGGCAAACTCCTACCTTAGTGCCAACGGTACAAGATGAGATACCACAGGGGTCTGCACCATCTGTCACTAATGATACACTATTACCACAAGTGCCTCGTCGTAGTGGGAGGGTTGTTAGACAACCTGATAGATTCATGTTTTTGGGAGAGTCTTCGGACTTAGTGCCCGGTGAACATGAATCTGATCCTTAGACCTATGACGAAGCACTCCAAGATAAAGATGCAGAATCTTGGCAAAAAGCTATGAATTCTGAGTTAGAATATATGGATTCTAACCAAGTCTGGGAGCTAGTAGAACCACCAAATGGTGTAAAAGCCATTGGATGTAAATGGGTCTATAAAAGAAAAAGAGGATCAGACGGGAAAGTAGAAACTTTCAAAGCAAGGCTTGTTGCGAAGGGGTATACTCAAAAGGAAGGCATAGATTATGAGGAAACCTTTTCGCCGGTAGCCATGCTTAAGTCTATCCGGATTCTTTTGTCTATTGCTGCTCATATGAATTATGAGGTTTGGCAAATGGATATCAAGACAGCTTTCCTTAACGGTAGTCTTGAACAAAACATCTATATGAAGCAACCAGAAGGATTCATTGCAAAGGGCAAAGAGCATCTTGTGTGTAAGCTTAATCGGTCCATTTATGGACTGAAACAAGCTTCGAGATCTTGGAACATCCGTTTTGATGAGGTAATCCAGTCTTATGGATTCATTCAATGTCCGGATGAGTCTTGTGTATACAAGAAGAGTGACGGAAACGTGGTGGTATTTCTTGTACTATACGTAGATGACATTTTGCTCATTGGCAACAATGTCAAGGTGTTGTCAGACGTAAAGGTATGGCTATCCAAACAGTTTGATATGAAGGACTTGGGAGAAGTTTGACATATTCTTGGGATCAAAGTTATAAGGGATCGCAAGAAAAGGATGTTATGTCTATCTCAAGCTTCATACATTGATACTATCCTAGCTCGTTTTAGCATGCAAAACTCTAAGAAAGGTTTTCTACCTTTTCGACATGGAGTACCTTTATCTAAGGAGATGTGTCCTAAGACACCAAAGGAGATAGAGGATATGAAGGCAGTTCCTTATGCTTCGGCCGTAGGAAGCCTAATGTATGCAATGCTATGTACGAGGCCAGATATCTGCTTTGCCGTGGGCATGGTTAGCAGATATCAAACTAACCCAGGACAAGGACATTGGACTGCGGTAAAGCATATTTTAAAGTACCTGAAAAGGACTAGAAATTATATGCTGATTTACCAAGCTAATGATTTGCTTCCTGTGGGTTACACGGATTCTGATTTCCAGTCGGATAGGGACAATAGTAAATCTACCTCGGGTTATGTGTTTACCTTGGGAGGTGGAGCCATAGTATGGAGGAGTGTTAAGCAGAAATGTGTTTCACACTCAACCATGGAAGCTGAGTATGTGGCAGCCTCTGAGGCAGCCAAAGAAGCTGTATGGCTCAGAAACTTCATGATGGACTTAGAAGTGATTCCTAGTTTGCCTAAAGCTATCACAATTTATTGTGATAATAGTGGTGCAGTAGCAAACTCGAAGGAACCACGAGCCCATAAAGCAAGCAAGCACATTGAGCGCAAGTACCACCTGATACGAGACATCGTAAAACGAGGGAAAGTTGTTGTCGCCAAGATTGCATCAGCCGATAACATAGCAGATCCTTTCACAAAGGCCCTTTCGGCAAAAGCCTTCGATGATCATGTTGAAGGAATGGGAATCAGATGTATGGTAGTGTAGATGACAGCATAGTCTTTTAGTATAAGTGGGAGATTGTTAGGATGTATACTATAAGTCTAGCTTTTGTATGAACATCTTTTATGCAATGAGAATTACTATGGTCACATGTTTGCATTTTTATATTTGTTATATATGATTGTGCAATGTCCAATTAATTTATATTATAGATAACTTGGTGTGTGGTGCCACACAGAAGATCTTGTTATCAGTTTCTTATAAATTATTAATAGTAGCTCACAACCAAGATGAATTTGGACAAATCATCGGAATGGTTGTAGTGTAGTTTGGTATTAGTCTGTCTTGACTATAAAACTACACTAGTATACTTTGTGTGTATTGAGCAGGACCATTTGAGGTTGTTCGTTTTATGCTGACTATGTAATAGAACAAGACCTCTATTATTATGGATGTGCGTTCTCTTAATCCCTATATAATAACAGCCACGTATACACAATATTTGTTTCTTTAATTTGCCAACGAGTGAGATTTATTTATTAAATCAATAAACTCGGTGAATTGGGAAACCGTATTGTCTATATGGTGTACTGTTGATTATAGAAGGAATCTGTGTCCTAATTATTTAGGATGATGATGTCCCCTTGAGGAGCTCATAAGGATTATCATGTAAACCCTGCAGGTGGATTTAATCCGACATGATAATAAAGTTGAGTCGTACTACTCTTGGAATTAGATGTTAATTAATTAAGTTGTCAGTAACTTATTTAATTAACGGACATTCGATATCTTAAACACAGGGAGATAAACGTGCACATAATAAGAAGGAGCCCATATTTAATATGGGATTGGGACGGTAGTTCAATAATAATTCTTTAGTGGACTGAATTATTATTGATGGGCTTAATTTATGTGTTCGGGCCGAACACAAGATACTTAAGCCCATCAGGAGGCCCAACCCAATTCCTCCTCTAGGTCCCTGATGTAGCCTATTTAAAGCCTTTTTTCATCAGCGCCTCTCAATATTCACAGATTACAGAAAACACGTAATAGTGAGAGGAGAGCAGAATTGAGACTTCTCGAAGGATCGTTGGCCACGCAACGTTCGAGAAAGGCTGCAGGAATACATCAGAAGATCAAAGAGGTCTAGGGTTACGTAAGATCAGTCTTGGCTCATTTTCTTATCGACTGATCGAAAGGTATAATTCTTTTCCGCTGCTTCTTCTTTATACCTTCGCATGGAACCCGATTAATTAATTGCATAGAGCCGGCGATCCGTCGGTTCCAACACCCCTTGCTTTAAGGTGAACAGAGATTGGGAGGTCCTCCTCTGTCATCTCACACTGGAAAATTGATGCAAAAACGCAGAGCTGAAGTCATGAAAAGAATGAATACTATCCTCTGCCGGTTGCCCAAACCACCTCTGGGCGGCCTGTGTGAGGGTAGTTAGGAATACTCGACATTTAACTCCGTCCGTATATTGGTGCAGAAGAGCAACGTTCTCAAATCGCAGCAGGTGGTCATATGGGTCAGTGGTCCCATCGTTTTCAAAGGTTAGGGGTTTGAAGCTCACAGGCAGCTCATCCATCCGTACAGCCATCGTGAATGGGCTTCCCCCGGGCACTTGGATCTGACTGGTGGCGCTTATCCTCTGTCTCAAAAATTGTATTTCACGTTGCATTTCTTCCATCTGTTTTTGTACTTCTCGATCTTGTGAGTGCTGCGTAGAGGTGTTCACAGACGAGGCCCCGGGTGTTTGATATTTCCATTGTGGTGGGTGGCTGTCCGCACTGTGCTCAAGAACCATCTCTGGCCGACACGACCGCATTCCTTGAGCAGAGACCTTTGTGCCCCGTACCTCCGCGGCCTCACGCCTCTCTTCTCCGCCTTCTTCTTTGTCTTTCTCGGCAGCAGCTTTCCCCAGGGCCTTTTGTACAGCCGAGTAAATAAAGCTATCCAACTGCTCCGGAGGGAAAGTCCATAGCCCCGGAATAATTGGCTCCCTTCTTTCCTCCGATCTTCCTCTCACTCTGGATGTTTCTGGCCCTGCCACCTCTTGAAAATCTCCCTCCAGATCTCGAATCACCCGATTTTCCATCAATTCTACTAACTCAACCTGACTTTTCCAACTCTCCGGAAGAACAATGTTCTCGATGCAAAAAACAAAAGTAATGGAAAACAAATAGGAAAAGAAGGAAACTCACTTCCTTTACCTAGTTTCCCACAAACGGCGCCATTGATGTCGCTGTGAATACAACACCACAAGAATATAAGAGCGTCAGAGATGAAAATGAGTCTTTGCTTGCTTAAAGAAGAGAACCAAAATGTATTTTCTTAATTGAAGAAAAATGATCCAGATGCTTTACAACACATAATTTTTCCTATTTATACTATTCTTTTTACAAAGAGGGGTATTTCTGCCATTTCTCATTGATCTTTCCTTGTTGCCTAAGCCATCTTAAATATTTCTCTTTCAAGGTACTTCTTTCACTGCTCCAAGTACACCTCTTCTCCTCTAGAATCTTCCATTTTCTGTTGTATGGGAAGATATTTTCCTTCGTCCTTTATGGCCACGTCAGCAAATCCTTAGAGCATTCTTGTCATCCTTGCTTTTGAGCTATTATCCTCTACTCCGAGCGCACGAAATCCGTTCGTCTGCAACTCCTCCTCTCAGTTCTGCAATTATGTGGTTATACAGAGCTTGTCGTCTGCATTTTGATGTATCTTCACCACTTCTGCGATTTTGTGATTACGTGGGGCATCTCTTCTGCTATTCGATATGTCTTCGCCACTTCTGCCACCACGTCTGCTTATGCAAAGGCAGTTCTGCAAGATCACTTATTTTATGATTTTGTTTTATTAGAGTCAAGGTATCCAAATGACACAAGGCCCTTTTATATTCTCCTTCTTCTCACATCAATATTCATTTCTTTTCTAAGGTTTCTTTCTTTCTTAGGCTACATGTATTGGATGTGGACAATTTTGAGCATCTTGTTTAGGTTTCCTACAATTATAACAAAGATAGGTTGGTGATTAGTCATGGATTGTAAATTTTCTTTTACCTCTCCAGTAGAGACTTTTTTTTCAAGTGTATGTCATTGAAATTAATTCTTTTGAATCCTCTAAACATTTTTATTAAGACAAAATTCACTTGACTAAATGTTTGTAGGGTACGTGGTAGACTTGAGATTATTTGCAGCAAGAGTAACATTGAAAGTTAATTCTTTTGAGTCTTTATTTTATCAGTTGATGCCAAACTTAAAGGCTTTAAGCCGAAAATAGATCAAAAGTGCAAATAGTATTGAGATCCATGGAGACTCCATTGTTGTAGTTTTGTTATCTCATTGTATTGGGAGTGCTCGAAAAACTTCATGCTTTTCTCTTTCTAACTATATTCCTTTCTTGGAGACTATAACTTATTTATGATTTATGTGCTCTTAAATCTAGTTGCTCCAAGATCTCTTCTGCTCTCATATTGAATAGTTCAAACTGTTGTGCCACAGTTGGAATCTTATACTCTTCCGAGAGCTTTGTGCCCTCACAGTGAGTTGTAGTTTATCCTTCTAAATAATATTTTAAGTGTTGACTTTGCTGAATGTTCATTTGTCTAGTGTTATAGATAAAAAAAAATTTAACAATGTTATCTAAGTTAGATTTTCTTTCGTTTTTGGGATTCCATTCATATTTATAATTTTGGATCATTATATCTATCCTTGCAACATTATTGGGCTTCATGATTAACCTTATTTTCTAAGGGCACCTACACTGGTTCATTGTGAGTTGTTCATAATTAAAATAAAAGTGATATCAATTGATGTAGAGGTATTCTTAGGTGTGTTTTTTAGGGTAAAATTTCATGTATTTTCCTTCTTAAATGTTATTTTTGTCCCCAGTCCTAAACTCTAGCAACTTTGAATCTGCACTACAAGAAATTCTCTCATAGACTACACCCCTAAGACATGTGTTTTGTCAAAAAACCCTTGTCGTAGCTGAAATTGGCGTTGTCGTAGATAAAACCGTTGTCGTAGAGTGCAAAAATGCTCTCATAGACAAAGGTTTTTTCTTGGCGTTGTCGTAGAGGCGAAGTTGTAGGGTAAAATTGAGCCCTAAGACAACGGTGATGACTTGAGGTTGTCGTAGATGCGTAGTCTTAGGTTAAAATTGAGCCCAAAGACAACGCTTACGATATGAGGTTGTCGTAAAGACGTAGTTATTGTGCCCTAAGACAACGCTTATAATACGAGGTTGTCGTAGAGACGTAGTCATTGTACTCTAAGACAACGGTATATAATTTACAATATCAACCAATTTAATATATAATAATTGTAAAATGCAAAAGTAAAAGACATCACTAATAAGACAATGGTTTTAAAAACCGTTGTCGTTGAAAAAAAGGTTAAAAAGCGTTGTAAACGACAACGGTTTTTTGGTTAAAAACCGTTGTCGTTGAATCAAAGAACACATAAAGACAACGGTTTTAAACCGTTGTCGTAGATATAAACGACAACGGTTAAAAACCGTTGTCGTATAATAAAAGACTTCAGAAAGACAACGGTTTTTAACCGTTGTCGTATGTATCTACGACAACGGTTAAAAACCGTTGTCGTTGAATCAAAGACTTCAGTAAGACAACGGTTTTTAACCGTTGTCGTATGTATCTACGACAACGGTTTTTAACCGTTGTCTATGAGCGCATAAATTATAATTGTTGGGCTACGACAACGGTTTTTAACCGTTGTCACGCCGTTGTCGTAGGGGTCAACGACAACGGTTAAAAACCCTTGTCTATGAGCGAAATTTTTCAACCCCCTACGACAACACCACCTACGACAAAGGTTTTTTTGGCTACAACAAGGGTTAAAAACCCTTGTCTATGAGCTTTTTTCTTGTAGTGCTGGGACCCGCATTGCTTTATTGTTTTTCTACTTTTTTTTCCTTCTCCTTTTTTCTTTTCTCTTTTTTTTTTTTTTTGTCTTTTCTTAATCTATTTTATGAAGATGCACAAATAATATTTTTGTGACTTTTAATTAAATACATAGTCACATATTATTGTAATCCAAATTTGAAATTATTTCATAGAAACTAAATATTAAATGTATTATTATTTGTATTTTAACATGAATTGAAAGTTATTAATGCCATAATTAATAAATTCAATTTAAAATTTTGCATTTGAAATAAATTCAACCATATAATCTAGTTAATTTGATTTATATAAATAACAGAAAAAAATTAGTAGATAATGGAACTCACATGTAATGATTGAATTTGTGTTAAATTGATGTAGTAATGGGTTTTAAAGAAAGTGGATGTTATTAAACTGATGTGATGCCATGTGGATCCCACATAAAATGGTTTGCTAAAATCATATGAAGTAGTTATGAAGTGACAATTTTCTCAGTTTCTACAAAGTAGTTATGGTTATGAAGTATTTTGGTAGTGGAAAGATGGATCGCTAAAAAACAAAAGTAAAAGAGTAAGAAAAAACAACCATATAAGACGGAATTAAGAGAAGAACACATAAAAAGAAGACCCAAAAAAAGGAGTAGGCTAGCTTGAGAGGTGGAGGGAGAAAAGAAAAATATATATTACGCATGAGATCAACTTTATTATACTACAATCCCCAAAATTTAGTTAAATTATTAAATAGATTTCGAGGTTTGTGAAATTACTCTAGACTCTTGCATTGAAATTACAAAAATTCTACACTATGTTTCAACTTACTCATTGTTGGAAATTGGTTTAGAAAAGTTGGTTGTAAGGAACATTGTGTAATGATTTTGATGAATGACAAAACATGTAACAGGCTAGGATCCTATGTATTAGATTCTCTTGTAATATTCTTTAGATCAGGATCAGTAAGCTTGAAGATCAGAGACTGAAGATTAAAGACCTTGCTGCACAAAGTCGCTGAGACAAACATCTACAGCAAGCTGCTTAAGAAAGACTACTGGTTGCGAACTGTATAAGGATGCTGAGAGGTATAAAGAGGATACTGAAATATTAGGAAGCTCCAACTACCTGAGAAGTAGCGGTTATCTTGAAGAATGCGCTCGAAAGTTTACGGTAGGCACGAGCCTTAGTTACAACCAACCAAGCGAAGCCACGTGTCAAAAAGCAAAAAGGAAAAGTCTGAAACTATGACAAACTAGGACAACGATTGCAGCTTCTGAGTGACAACCTGAGCAAACAGTGTACGAACAAATCAAGAAATGTCACGTCACTCCAAAGAGGCAGCAAACCCATGATCTCTCCAACGGACAAAATTCGAATCGCCTATAAATACAAGAAGACTGGGACTAGGAAAGTACCTGAAACTCTTGCAATCAAAACGCTCAAGATATTCGCTGCAGATCATTATCAAACACTTAGAAGTTTCAAGTCCAGTTTAAGCAACAAGCTATTCTCAGCTTAAAGAGCTCAACTGCCTTAAGCTTACTGCGTGTGTTATTACAGTCTTATTTCTCTTTGTTAGACTGTGTGGAGTTACTTGATCAGAGGGTGTGTCTGATCAAGTATTTTCGCTCTTAGTAGAAGAGCAAGAGTCATGTGTGGGCTAGAGGTTTCGCCCTTAGTAGAAGAGTAAGAGTCATGTGTGGGCTAGAGGTTTGGTCACTGTGCAGTAACCCTGTGTGGGAAAGACTAACAGTTCTTGTTAGGTTTAGGTTGTATAAGCGAAACTTGTGTAAATCAACCATTTTACCTAACGAAGGTCCCTCTTTGTGTAGGAGAAGAAATGACGTAGAGGGATTACTCCACCCTCGAACCTCTATAAGTTGTTGTGTTCTTTACCGTTGATTATCTTGGTTACAGTATTGCATATCCAAATTTATCTGCATATCATCTCTAAGCAAGTCACGGTTTTCAGAAAACAAGTATTGTTTTGAAAAAGTATTTCCGCTGTGCATAACACTCTTTTATTTTAAACTGAAAGGTAACTGCTCAAGCAGCGACCTTCATAGTAAGATAATTTGAAAAATTGAATAGGCTTATTCACCCCTCCCCTCTAAGCCTACTACCACTTGGGACCAACATTGGTGTTGACCAATCTTTGGTCAAATTGATTACATGGTGTTTCGTTTGTCAACAACGAAATTAAGTTGCAAATTTGAAATCTACGTTTTGAGTAAATAAAGGTAGAGTATTTATTTTCTCAAATCCAATTTCGGATGAATGAGAAATTAATGCTTAAAGCTAGCAACTTAAATTAAAAAGGTGTGAATGTGTGAAAAAGTGTGAGTAATTTGAATTGAATTGATGCAACCCAAAACTGAAGGGATGCAACCATTCCGATGAGACACATTGTTTCATACAAAAAGGTGTCTATGATGAAAATATATCTAATCATGAAAAGAGATCATTTCACAAAAAGATGTCTAATCATGAAAAAACATCATTTCTAACCAAGAGGTGTCTATTATGAAAAGACATAACACCTTTCAACTTCTATAAATAAACCCCACATTTAATTATTTCATTCACTCCACTACAACTTGCATTCATAGCATTCTAGCAATTGTAATACTTTCTTCTTCTTGTCCTACAAAGTTCCAAATATCTTTTTCATTCGCCGGAAAACTTTTGGATTTGTTGTGCTGCGATCCTTAAGTTAGTAAGTCGTTGTATCTTGGGGATGTGTGTCATAGACCATAAAGCACTAAATACGGGGCAATTTCGTCTTACGGAGAAAGAGTCCAACTCTTGCCTCGACTATCTCTAATTGTTTTTTCAAGTCATTTTCAAATACACCACATCATTTCGAACAACATAAGACAAATTTTTATGTTTGAAGATGATTACTTCTATTCCTACGGCACCAGTCTATGCTGAAAGACCAGCGAAATTCGACGGGACTAAATTTAAGCAGTGGCAACAGAGGATGTTCTACCTAACAACGCTGAATTTGGTTCATTTCTTGAAAGAAGATGCACCAATTGTGGGGGATGATGAAGTCGATGACCAAAAGAGGACTGCGTTGGATGCATGGAATCACATCTATTTCCTGTGTCGCAACTACATCCTTAACGGACTCGATGACTCTCTCTACAATGTATACGCAGTGACAACAACTACAAAAAAAATTGTGGGATTAACTAGAAAATAAATACAAGACTGAAGATATTAGATCGAAGAAATTCATCGTCGGTAGGTTCTTGGATTTCGAAATGGTGAATTCCAAGATGGTTTTAGACCAAGTATGAGAGTTGCAATTAATCCTTCATAACATTCATTCCAAAGGAATGCAACTCAATGAAAGTAGCTACTATAATTGAAAAGCTACGGCCTCTTTGGAAAGAGTTCAAGAACTATCTCAAGCACAAACGAAAAGAAATGGGGCTTGAGGACCTAAACGTACCACTGAGAATTGAGGAAGACAACCGAAAATCTCAAGTCAAGGGCGGCAAGACATCTATAGAGGTAAAAGCAAACATGGCTGAGGCAAGTACTAGCAAAAAGAGAAAGTTGGCGGGATGAAGCAAAAGCAGGAGCCAAAGCAAAACAAAGTCATAAAGATCAAGGGCTATTGTTGCAACTGCTACAACTGCGATAGACCCGGTCACATGGCAAAGGATTGTCAACAATCCAAGAAAGACAAACGAAGTCAGGCTAATCTAGCTGAGAAAAATTAAGTATCTCTGAGTATGAATGAGTTAAACCTGTCAGTTGTCGTGTTTGAAACCAACTTGGTGGATAATCCAAGATCGTGGTCGGTGGACACTGGGCTACATGCCACATATGCTCAGAAAGAGAGATGTTCTCAAGCTACATACCCATCAACGAAAACTCTGAAACCTTCATGGGAAACTCTGAAACCTTCAACGTAGTTGGATTGGGAAGGGCGGTATTGAAGATGACCTTAGGGAAAAAGCTGATGCTTGTGGATGTGATGCATGTTCCAGACATTCGTAAGAACTTAGTTTCCGGATCCTTACTAAGCAAAGTCAGGTTTAAGCTAGTATTTGAAGCCGATAAGTTTATATTGACCAAATGTGGTCAATTTATAAGAAATTGCTACCTTGAAAATGGCTCTTTAAGATGAATGTAATAACTATTAAGCGTTATAATAAAGTTATTAATTCTTCTTACTGGCTTAAGTGTTCTAATTTATGGAATGACAGATTAGGACATGTAAGTTTAAACAAACTAAAGAAGTTAGTAAGTTTAAATTTACTACCTGCAATGGATTTCGATCCACAAAACAAATGTGAAATTTGTGTTGAGGCAAAAATGGCCAAAACACCTTTCCATTCAGTGGAAATAAGTACTACGCTCTAGAACTTTTCATACCGTCATATGCGATATGAAGCTAATGCAAACTAGAGGTGGAAAAAAGTACATTATCACATTTATCGATGATTGCACTAGATATTATTATGTATATCTTTTGAAAGGAAAAGAAGAAGCTCTTGAAGCCTTCAAAAGTTATAAGAATGAAGTTGAGAATCAACTTAGCTTGAAAATCAAAACAATTCGGAGTGATAGAGGGGGAGAATATGTTGCTCCATTTGAAGAATTTCGCATAGAACATGACATTATTCATCAAACAACTGCTCCATAATCCCCTCAGTCAAATGGCGTTGCAGAATGCAAATACAGAACTCTAAAACAGATGATGAATGTTATGTTGATAAGCTCTAGCTTACCTCATAACATGTAGAGGGGAAGCCATCCTTTCAGCTAATCACATTCTCAACAAATTACCACTCAAGAAATTGGAAAAGACTTCATATGAATTATAGAAAGGAAGACAATCTTCCTTTAATTTCCTAAAAGTGTGGGGGTGTCTAGCAAAGGTCGAAGTGCCAAAACCTAAACATGTTAGAATAGACCCCAAAACAATTGATTGCATTTTCATTGGATATGCACATCAAATGTAACACCCAGTTTTTTTTTTTTTTTACTTTTTATTTTTTTACTTAATCTTGATTATCAAATTATAGACTAGAAATTTAATTATAGTGATATTATTAAGAGTTGTAGTGATATTATTTACGTGGTGATCCAAATAACATATTGTGTATGAATGAGACTCTAATTAATTAATGGATAACTATATCATATTAGATTTCTTAAAATTTTACTTTTATCATTTAGTTGAGATAAAGTGAATAAGTTAGTCGGTTGAGAAAGTTTAGGAATCCAATATTTTAAGAACTCCTAAAAGATATGGTAATTCAAACCCTAGATATATTTATATATATATATATAAGTACATTGGGTTAAATCTATAAAATACATCTGAAAAATCAAAGAACTTGAAACAGAGAATTGGAGAAAGCAAAAAGAAAAGGATGAACAAAAAGCTTATGGAGTTGAGTTGCTTGAGTCTATGTTAAGGTAAAACAACTTGTGTACATCCGCCATTGATTTGTGTAGTGCAGTTTAGTTATAAATACTCTTTACTATTAAAGAAAACGTGCAATTAGTATATATGATAACTTGATTCAAAAGACAATAATTAATCCATCATGTAAATTTGAGTCTGGATAGTTGTTTTGGCTGACTATAATAATATATATAATTGTTACAGTGAAACCTTTTCCTAGCCAAATTGATTAAATTAGGAATGTGCTTTTGTTTGATGTTGTATAATTAAGAAGTATATCTCCAAATTGTTAAAATAATTATAAGGCTACCACATTAATGATAGGTTTTGATGTATCAATATGGTATAATCGTGTGTTTTTACTCTTTATTAAAACAGGCTACCGTGATAAAGATGGTACAATGATATTTCAATATAGAGTTAGTCTCCTGTGCAACTGGTGTATGTACAATTCGGGTCGGGTCCGGGTCGACCCGGATCCGCGCACTTTTATTTATTTATTTTTTTTGAATTTTATTTTTTCACTTCAGGTTGTTACCTTTATGTTATATGCATGTGACCTTTATGTTATATAAGTGTGACCTTTATGTATAAATGTAATGACCTTTATATACTCTAACTTAGAAAAAAATGAAGAATTTTAACAAAATTTGTACATATTTACGTTTATGAAATATTAGCTGCACATATATCCATCCTTAAAATGCACTGAATTTTGAAAATTTCAATTTTTTTCAAAGTTATGGATTATAAAGGTCATAATATTTGTACATAAAGGTCACAAGAACTGTACATAAAGGTTACAACAATACAACATAAAAGTCTTAATCTGAAGCGAAAAAACCTGAAAATCTTCATTTTTTTCCTAAGTTACTGAACATAAAGGTCATAACATTTATACATAAAGGTCACACTTATATAACATAAAGGTCACATCTTTACAACATAAAGGTAACAGTCTGAAGCGAAAAAAAAAAAAGAAAAAAAAAAGAAAATCCAGGTGCGCGGATCCGGGTCGGGTCGCCCCAGTTGCACCAATCCAGATCCGTGCACCTGGTGCACAACAGTATTTGCCTTCAATATATATGTATAAGCAATCTGGTGATTAGGATTAATTAAGAAATTGGAGGCAATGCATGTTTCTAGTTTCCGTTGCTTAGTAATTAATTAATTAGTATTTTGTGGCCATTATTATAATCAAGGTCTTTTCTATGTAGTTAGATTTGATTATTTTAAGAATTAATTCTTGCCATGATAGATTAATAAATATAAATAAATTAAAAAGAAATTGTCTCATAAGTGCAAACCATGTTGGCAACGAAGTATTTGGTGTGTGTGTAAATTTGGTCTTCATGTTTTCTAGAAATTTTGGGTTTTTGGAAGCCGAATAATTTTTTACACAACAAGATTAACATAATTAGTTGACTATTGTATACATATCAATTGATTAACTTTCAAGCATGTTTTATGATAGTAAATAAGAGAATGGTTAAGCAAATTTTTGTAAGCTAGGTTTAAGATATTCCGACCCTTCAGCCCATATACGTAGATAATGGGACTATTGATTTCGACAATATTTAAGTGTACTAGCAAGCTAATTACACTTGAATCATATCAATAATTTATGGTAATATTGTTATTAGTTATTTCTTTTAATTGGCATTTATGAATTTCAGGTTGTAATTACATGGACTTAAAATACTACATAGATGGTATGTATTAGATTGATAAAATTCTAAGTTATCGGTTAATGATGTTCTAGATTCGATTGAGAGGTCTAAGGATCTTGAGATTCATAAGTTCCTGAAACTCCAGGTAAGTACATCTCTCACCTGCAGTATGAGTAGTTTCAAATTATTTGTTTATTATTGATGCCATGAAAACTAAGTATGTACTGTGTTGTTTTCTATGAGCGTGCTTTAATGATTTGCTAAGTGGTGTGTTTTTGTGTATTTTTTATCATGTACAAGATGCTATTAAATCATGTTACATATGAATTGAGAAAGTATATTATGAGAAAATATGTATATGTATATAGTTTTATTTTATATTTTTTTAGAGACTGGTACCGGACTCCCAAACCACCCACAGGAAGAAGTTAAGGGCTCCCAGACCGTCCTACAGTTATTAGTTGCTCCGTTTGGATTCGGTGGCTAGCTACCCCGGATTCTTCGGAGTTGCACGCATTGGTATCATGTCTGGGCCCACAGTATATTATTTTCAAGTATAATAGTATATTACTTTCAAGAATACAAGTATATTGATTTGATTAGTTGATGTTTTCAGTTTTCTTTAAAAGTTGCAAGGAAAAAAAAATGATTTGTGAGATTAGATGATGTGCTTACTAAGCGTTTCGCTTATAGTATTTACCTCATACTGCAGATCAAGTCAAAGGTTATGTGATGAGGTAGCAGCATTGAAAGGTGATTGGTGGTGATGGCGGAACCTCGGAATTGGTTTAGTATTTTTATAAGTTTAATGTTTAATTTGACGTTATGATTAAATGTCAACTTTTGATTCTCAAATGCTTTTGATAGAACTAAAATATATAACATGTTTCAAAAAAAAAAAATTGTTTCCGCTGCTTATAAAAAAAGAATTTTACAAAATTTTAAAAAGAAGTTTTATGTCGTAAAGGTTATGTATGTTCTAATAGAGGTAATAACCCCACTAGAAGGGGGGTGTTACATCAAAATAGTGCTTATCGATTTCTAGCACATAAATCGGACATTCCTGATATAAATGAAGAAATGATCATAGAATCAAGGAATGCAATATTCTTTGAGAATGTCTTTCCAAACAAAGAAATGAAAGAGATAAGTTCGAATAAAAGAACTTGTGAAGCTGTAAATAGTTCTCCTCCTGTTGAATAAGAACTAAGACGCAACAAAAGAAGTACCTAGACGTTTGGTCCAGATTTTCTAACACACGTGTTAGATAATGAACCCAGGATAACTCAAGAGGCATTATCTAGTCCAGATGCTCCTCTCTGAAAAGAGGCTATCAATAGCGAGATGGAGTTCATCATGCAGAATCAGACGTGAGAAATAGTTGATCTCCCACCGGGATGCAAACCTTTATGATGTAAATGGATCCTTAAAAGGAAGTACACAGCTGATGGATCAATAGACAAGTACAAAGCTCGTTTTGTAGCCAAGGGGTTCAAACAGAAAGAAGGGTATGACTTCTTTAATACATACTCTCCAGTTACAAGGATCACATCCATTAGAGTACTCATTGATATTGATGCACTGCATAGCCTTGAGATACATCAAATGGATGTAAAAACAATGTTCCTAAATGGAGAGTTAGAAGAGGAAATTTACATGGAACAACTTGAAGGGTTTGTTGTACCAGGACAAGAACATAAAGTATGTAAGCTTGTCAAGTCTTTATATGGGCTTAAGCAAGCACCCAAACAGTGGCATGAAAAGTTTGACAAAACTATGATGTCAAATGGTTTTCATATCAACGAGTGTGACGAATGTGTATACATTAAGGGCACACTAGATGAATATGTAATTATTTGTCTATATGTGGACGACATGTCTATATGTGCATAGCTTGATCCACTATGGAGTCTAAGTTCATTGCACTAGATAAGGCCGGCGAAAAAGCTGAACGGCTAAGAAAGTTCTAGAGGATATTCCATGTTGGAACAAACCAGTGCCTCCTGTTATGATTGATTGTGACAGTATGTCTGCTATAGGGAGGGCACAAAGTTGTATGTATAACGGTAAGTCTCGATACATTCTTAGGAGACATAATACTGTTAGACAATTGATCTATAATGGAATAATTGCCATTGACTGTGTGAAGTCAAAAGAAAATATAACGGATCCGTTAAGAAAAGGCATAAATAGAGATCAAATGTACAATGCAACAAGGGGAATGAGGTTAAAATCTACACACTAAAGAACATTTATAGCGGTAATTCAACCATGATGAGTGGAGATCCCACTAACTTGGTTCAATGAGACAACTAAGTTATGGATGGTTCAAATGTGCACTTGGAGCCCATCCAATGCCTCATTCTCACAGCTTCCAAGTGCGAATAGATAAAATTTTATTGACGTGTGGTGAGGGTAAGCTTATGAAGCTTTTAATGACGCATATACCTAATAAGGTGGAGTATTACAGGTTACTCTCTGGATTTAGTCCTAATAGGTAATCACCTATGTAAGTGCGAATGGCTGCCTCAATGAAGCACTTATGAACTAAGATATGGTCCAGGGCCGAAATGGACACAACGTGAGAACAAAAAGATATTAGAACGGCTATTGTGTAAATGTTATTGTCTTGGTTTTCACAAAAAGCTGACTCGCGTTCACCGAGCAGCAAGTAAATTCGATAGCATCTTACTAAGGAAGGTTCAAAGTCGGAAGCTACCTATCTTGATGCAATAGCCATTCGCTGGAACTTTCTAAAGTTTCTGCATTTGCATATGCGTTAATTTTTCATTCATGTGGGGGATTGTTGGAACTTAGTTTGGAAAAGTTGGTATTGACCAATCTTTGGCCAATTTGATTACATGGTGTTTCGCTTGTCAAAAACGAAATTAAGTTGCAAATTTGAAGTCTACGTTTTGAGTAGATAAATGTAGAGTATTTATTTTCTCAAATCAAATTTCGGATGAATGAGAAATTAATACTTAAAGTTGACAACTTAAATTAAAGAGATGTGAAGGTGTGAAAATGTATCAGTTTGAATTGAATTGATGCAACCCAAAATTGAGAGTGATACTTGTGTGCCCCGGGGTCATGGTGCCCCTAACTTAACCTATTATATAGTATTATATATATACTCTACATGTATCATATGTATACTCTTTAGGTATCATATGTATGCTTTTATATACATATGATACCTGTAGAGTATATGTATAACACCAAGAAACATAACACCTATAGAGTATATATATAAAACTTAAAGAGCATGTGTATAACACCTAAATCTGTGCCCCTATGTGCCACAGAGGTATATAAGTTTAGTCCCAAAATTGAAGGGATGCAACCATTCCGATGAGACATCGTTTTAGAAAAATGTGTATAATCATGAAAAGACATCATTTCTATTATATAAAGACACAACATCTTTCAACTTCTTTAAGTAAATATCACATTCAATCATTTCATTCACTCCATTACAACTTGTATTAATAGGATTTTAGCAATGGTAGTACTCTCTTCTTCTTATTCTAAAAAGTTCCAAATATCTTTTTCATTTGTCGGAAAACTTTTGGATTCGTTGTGTTGCCCCTTAAGTTAGTAAGTCGTTGTATCTTGGGGACGTGTATCGTAGACCGTAAAACTCTGAATACGGGACAATTTTATTTACTGAGAAAGAGTCCAACTCTTATCTCGACTTTCCCTATTTGTGTTTTCAAATTATTTTCAAATACACCACATCTTTGCCAACACTCATATGTATACTTTAGTCCCAATTAACTTAATCATTTCTATGAACATCATATTATACTATCATACAGAAAATTGAAAATTTATCCCTCAGCTCGTAAGATCATTTCGATTTAATCTCAACAATTGAAGAAATAGTCTCTCTCGAAAAATTATCGCAAAAAAAGCTGTCTTTTTTTCTCGATCGCATTGCAAGAATGATGAACCCATGTGCCTCTCACGTGGTTGGCCGCCATACCCCAAGCACACCCCATTAGAGATGAAGTTGAATAGAATTGAGAATCTCTCCAAAACATGGTTAGAAGTATATTTTTTTTCTTCGCACAACATCCTCATTTGAAATGATGTAGCACCACTAGTTGGGTTTTGATCTTGATGAAGCATACAAGTTAAAAAAGCTATTTGTTTTTATTTTTCTATACTTCTATTTGTGCAACCTCTGGACCAAATTGAAATGACCACATCGTTACCAATGAATGAGGTTTGCAATTTTCTCTATTATCATATTTTAAAATTTTAATAGGATCATATGTTTTTAATAGGATCATTTTAAACTTTAGATACTTTAATATGCAAAGATGGAAATTGTATTTCTACTAGCTTTCTTTTAGCTAAAGATATATCAAGTCAATTAATTCTTGATTTACCTTTTATTTATGAAATATACCCTCTAATAAGAGTTGATGGAAAAGGTTTGACTAAAACTTTTAACAAAAAACCCATATTTTTTGAATTTATTAATAAACCAGTTAGAAAAGTTCTTAATGAAATAAAAGAACAAATGGATAGAAAATTGTTTCAGATAAATTCTTTAAAAGAAGAAATTAATTTCCTTACTATTAATGATAAATTAAAAAATCTTAAATTACAAGAAAAAATTAAACTTATTCATGATAAGTTTTCTCTTGAGATTTGTAATGATGATCATCATATTCATAATAAGTTTTCTCTTGAGATTTGTAATGATCATCCAAATGCGTTTTGGGATAGGAAGAAGTATGTTATTTCTCTTCCTTATGAAGATGATTTTAATGAGAAAAATATACCTACAAAGTCTAAACCTTTTCAAATGAACTCTGAATATCTAGATCTTTGTAAACAAGAGATCAAATCTCTTCTTGAAAAGGGTTTAATAACACATTCACAGTCGTCCTGGTCTTGCACGGCTTTCTATGTTAATAAACATACTGAACAAGAAAGGGGTGTTCCCAGACTTGTTATTAATTATAAACCTTTAAACAAGGTTTTAAAATGGATAAGGCATCCTATACCAAATAAAAAAGATCTTATTGATAGACTTTTTGGAGCCTTAATATTTTCAAATTTTGATTTAAAGTCAGGATATTAGCAAATCGAAATAAATAAATAAATCTGATAGATATAAAACTGCTTTTAATGTCCCTATTGGACATTAGGAATGGGTTGTTTTACCTTTTGGGCTAAAAAACGCTCCATCTAAATTTCAACAAATTATGAATGACATTTTCATTCCTTTTAACAATTTTATAATTGTCTATATTGATGATATACTTGTATTCTCTAAAGACATTGGAACTCATTTCAAACATTTAGAGATTTTTAAAAAACTGATTATTCAGAATGGTCTTGTTATATCAAAACCAAAAATGAGTCTTTCCAGACGAATATCAGATTTCTAGGTCATAACATTGATAATGGAAAGATTATTCCAATTCAAAGAAGTATGGAATTCGGAAATAAATTTCCAGATGTTATTACAGATAAAACTCAATTACAAAGGTTTTTAGGTAGCTTAAATTACATTGCTCCATTTATTGAAAATCTTTCAAAAACTACAGCCATTTTATATGACAGGCTTAAAAAGGATCCATCTCCTTGGACAGATAAACACACTAATACGGTTAAAATTATAAAGGAAAAAGTAAAACATATTCCTTATCTTTCCTTAGCAAATCCTAAATGGGATAAAATTGTTGAGACAGATGCCTCAGACATTGGATTTTGAGGAATCTTAAAACAGATAAATTCTTTAACTAAACAAGAAATTCTTGTTAGATTTTATTCTGGAAAATGGAATCCAGCTCAAAAGAATTATGCTACTGTTGCGAAAGAAATTCTTTCTATTGTGAAAAGTATTATAAAATTTCAAGATGATTTGTATAATCAAAAATTTGTTGTTCAGACTGATTGTCAAGCAGCCAAAGGAATTTTAATAAAGATTTCAAACATGACATATCTAAGCATATGTTTGCTAGATGGCATGCTTATTTAGCTCCTTTGATTTTAATATTATATACAAAAGAGGAGAAGATAATCATCTTCCTGATTTTCTAACTAGAGAATTTCTTAAATGATTACAGGTATGTCTGTAAGCAGCCCAGGAGGCAATGGTGGTTCTTTCCCTTACAGGGGAAGAGGAAACAGAGGAGGAAGATTTCCTCAAAGGAGAGGAAAAACTCCCATTATATCACATGGTGGAAAACACCTGGTCAACCAGAATATTTCTGGGATTTCACAAGAAAATGTTATTAATATAACACATCCTTTATGTAAGGATTTCCAGAAATTACTGGAAAACAGAAAAGAGGATGATATCCCAGAAACTTCTAATTCACAAGCATCATATGCTAAAATTACTAGTGATGAGAGAAGTGAATCAATCATATTCATTAAGCATGAATATAAAGAGATCATTCTTCTTATAGAAGATAAAGATACTCAATGGGTTGATAACCCTTGGAATGTTTTGGAAAATTATACAAAGTATCTAATCATACTTCTTATTTAGTAATTTTAATCATACTTCTTATTTAGTAATTTAATCAAAACTCGAGGTTAGTTGGTATAATCCAACCATAGATGAAAATATCACAATATTTCTAAGAAATATTTCAATAATGAAGGCACAAATTTAATATCACCATGCTATATTTTTTATTTAAAATATGTAGATATATTAACGACATATTGGTAAATGTTGCAAATATATCGCGAATGTGATATATCACGATATATCGAAGATATCTTTCAATATATCGTCAATTCAAAAAAGTCTTTCAATATATCACGCTCCAATAGACGAAGCACCACATTTCCTCTTTTTCTTTTTTAACTAGTAATTCATGACTCACGCGATGTTCAATTTATTATTTATTGTGCTAATATATACAACTTAATAATATAATAAAGTTGTTATATTAAAAACATGTCTATCTCATTATTATTTTCAAACTTTTTATAGTATATAAATTAACATATTTTTCATATTTTCATTGAATTTAAAGTTATATTTTATAATTTGAAAACCTGTTAGGTAAAGTGGAACTTTAATTGAAGAGAGTAGACTTTGGTGAACTCTGCCCTTACCCACATCTTAGAGTTTCCTTGTGCATTCACTTTTTGTTGGTGAGTTATTCTAGAGTCAAATAATAAAATTGTACATGTCATTCTAAATTATATTTGATAATATTAAGAGGTTGGAATATAAAATTTATAAATAACTTTAAAAAATAACAAAATTTATAAATAACTTAAACAACGAAACTTACATTCTATTTGTTTTGTCTTTCCTAAAAAAGCATATTCATGACTCAATATATAATTTGTATATCACAATGAATTTTGGAGTTAGTCAAAAGTGGTTATTTAATAATATAAATTTTGAAATTTTTAATGATCTATAATTGATTATGTGGAAATTATCTAAAATTTTGCATCTATATTTAATATATTGATAGAAAGAAAATTAACAAGAGAAATATTAATATTGTATCAAGTATTTATAAATATTAATGATCTATTATGCATGATTATGTGGAAATTAGTTAAGATTTCGCACCTATATTTAAATGTATTGATAGAAAGAGAAATGTGTCTCTTATACTTTATCATGAACATAATATATATAAATGAAAAAGAAAATTGAAATAATCATAAAACATGGTTTGTAGTATGAGAGAATAATTGATAGTAAATATTAACATGACATAAAACTAAGAATCATAAAAATAAGAATTTTGAGATGATGAATTCATACAATACATGAATTATGCTGATTAGTAAAACAATTGAATAACGTGGAAAAATTAAATGATATATTTAAAATGTTTTTATATATAAAATAACGTGGAAAAATTGAAAGTTATGTTTAAAATGTTCTTATAAGACCTCTTTTTTTTTTTTTTTAAATGAGCTTAGGGTGTGGAAAGGAGGGAACAACAAGTAATAGAAACTTGCGTGATCAAGGTTCAAACCCTGATTAATTATCACACAATCTGCACCATTGAAACCAGTTGAGCTCCAAGACTCTTGGTGTGCTTATCAAACCTTTAGATGCTCCTATAAGCTTAAATATAAGATAGAGGCAGAAAAGTTTCAAAAACTTTATAACATATTTGATATTATATATATATATATAAGAGCATATGAATATTTATATACGAATAACAATGTCGATAGAAATTAAAATCGGAGATTTAACTCAAATTAATGTATTTAATAAGGATATAAATAAGTGTCTTAATTCCTTTTAGGAAAAAATATCATATTTGGTCTCTAAAATAGTGTGCATTAAGAAATAAATGTGATCAAAGAAATTGAAATTAAATGAATACTTAATCAATTTAATATTTTATGAAGACTAACAAATGTAACCAATTGTTAACATATAGTTCATATATATATATATATATATATATTGGTATATTACATAATGACTTGAAAATATATGACACTGTGATAAGTATAGGTAGAAATATTGAACTAATGAGTTATACAATGATGTGACGAAGAAAATATCTCAAAAGATTTAGATAAATAACAAAATACATTTCATAATAGATCATCAATAATATTGATATTAATATACAATATAAAAGTCTTAAAGTAATTTTTGATAATTTTGAAAATTATAAGTGAAATATTATAATCATTTCAATAAAATAACAAAGTAGAATACAAAAGATATCCAATTAATTAAAAAATTACTAAATAAACCTTAACTTGTATAATAAATTTTTAGTTATACCATTATACGTCAAATAATCAATATATTTTTATCTTTATTTCTTTCATTTCAAATTGTAATTTCGGTAAACTTTCTATCTTTACAACTATTAATATTATAAAATCATCATTAACGTTTAAAATTATCAAATTACCATTAAAAAGTTTAAACATAATTTCAGGTTTTTCTAATTAAATTCTATTTTAATAAACATTAACATTGAAAGAAATATGAAAATCAAGATTTAAAATATAATTTATTTAATAATTCAAATTCTTAATTTTTATGTTATAGTCACCAAGATATAAATTCATATTTAAATTAAGATTGAAAATATTCAAAAAAAAAAAGTAAAAGAATAATATTAAAATATTCTGAAATAAATTTTAATTCATAACATTAACAACTAAGTTAAAAAAAAAAAACACCCAATTCTTTTCAATTTTTGCATTACCAACACATGTAAAACATAAGTGTTAACTTTAGAAATTAAGGGAAAACATGCAACATTTATTAAATCACACGTGTAAAAAGTGTATTTCTTTTAACACGGAGGAAAAAACATTAAAAAAATTATATTATAAGGGGGTTTGACGCATTTTATCCAAGATCAATCTATTGAGTTGTAGATGACTTAACTGTAAATATTATGAGTTATTTAACAAATAAAATAGAAATATTTTTTCTTAGTTTTATGATAAAATAGGAATAATATGATTCTAAAACGTGAGTAAACAATTCAAAAGATAATTTTTAACTAATAATTGAATGAACTTTGAAGAAATTATTGTATTAATGTAATTCTTATATCCTAAAAATTAGTACTTCATATCTTAAAAAAAAAAAAGGTATTTAAATAATAAATCATGTAGTTGTAATCTCCCACATGCAATGCACGTGTGTTATACTAGTGTGTATATATATATATATATTTGTGTGTGTTAGAAATGGAACAAATAGTTACTTTATGTAAATTTAGATTGTGTGAAATAAATTAATACAGAGTCACTCTCCTGTACACCACTTGCACAGATCTGAGATCCGTGTAACCAGGCCTCGCGCGCGGTCGACCTAGCTCGTGCCTCCTTACTTTTTCGTGTGTTTTGGTCGTTACCTTCATGTTATGTTATGTAATATCCCAAAATTTGAGATATGAAATCTGAAAGATAATTAAATAATATTATTAAAAAAAAAAAGAGCTTATATATTAAATTGAATCGTATGATGACATATATTTCAAATGTAGATATAAGTTTATTAAACTGTTAAAGTCCATTTAAAAGAAACATATAAATTCTCGTGTTCTTTCAATTCAAAAATTCAATTCGTGATTACACATCTCCGAATTTAATAAGATTTTAGTGTGTTGTCCCTTTATGTGTTTTTAAGATTCTGTTAAATTTTCATGTTAACCAGATTTATAAATTATGTAATACGATGTTTATATCACTTCAACTCAAGAGTAACATCTTTAACGTTTCTGATTTAGAAATTTTAAAATGATATTTATAGATCTCCAAAGTTTATTAAATTTTATCCGATTGTGTAAAATATTTATTTTCATCTATAGTATAAATTTCAGTTCAGCCGAACGTGTATTTCATTTAAAATTTTCTAGTCATCTTTGAAAGATTGACAAACTTACGATGCTACTGATTTAAGAATTTAATACTTAGTTGATGGTTTTTAAATGACTTTTTCTAAACTGTCATACTTTTACAAGTTCTTCATCTCTCGAGAAAGTTTTTCTAACTAAAAATATTTATAATTCTTAAGATATTAAATTTCTTCTACAACTATGCAGAATTCATCATTTATGCGATTTAAATCTCAAAAGTAAAAAAAAACCTATATTTATATTACTTGGGATCTTATGAAATTGATTATGTCTTACTAATTATTTTACTACTTATGAAGTACATTTAAAATTAAAGATCGTTTGATCTTATATTCCTTGAGAAACAAATATTGCTAGTGAACTAATTTTAAAAGTTTGTCTTTTAAACTTGATCTTGATTTTCTCCAAAGTCCAATATTACGATCTTATCTTTTTCAGTGAATTCTTTAGAAGAAACTCTTTAAATTGCAATCAAATCAAAATTGTTTACTCTCTCGTCAAAATTATTTCTCTCATGTTCGATCTCAAACTCAATATCTCTTTCATTTTGTTTATTAAATAATTAAAGGCATGTAAGCAAATAAACATGTATATATATTGATGTAATAACCCAAAAGTTTCATAATTTAATATTAAGATAATTTGATCTTCATAATTTAATAATTTCATGAGTCATTTGAATTATCCAAGACTTATTGATTTAATTATTTCATATTATAAGTTTTATTTAAACCCATAATACTCTTAAGCTTATAATCTAATAACTTTCATAATCTTATAACTTTACCAATTAATTGTATGTATTATACTAATAACTTATTTTGAATCTTAATAACGCCCAAAATCTCACTCATGTGATTTTAATTAAATAATAAGATTGTTTAAGTTCCATCCCCAACAAGTTTATAATTCTAATTAGGTAATGGAATTTATTTATAATTAATCTTCATGACAAGTTTATGATCTTAATTAGTTAATAGAATTCATTTATGATTTAATTAATGCTTAGAATTTATCTATGATTTATGTTCCCAATAAGTTGATACATAAAATTCATAATCCAACAATAAATCAAAGAAAATATATAAAAGATCTAAATCTCAACAAAATCTCCATAAAGATCTATCATATCAAAACAAATTAATTTGAATTGACGTAAATATCTTTAGATTGTTGAGATTCTATCTTCCGTGTAAATTTGTTTTCTTGTTGTACATTGGTGAAAATTATATACGTTCTATTATCCTCAATAATTGTCTTGAGGAAATATCATCATAATCTTTATATGGTGTCAGAGTGTCATAATTAAATAAGTTTATGATTTAATTAATTAATATAATTTATCTAAGATTTATCTCATAACAAATTATACGTAACTTTCCAATCCAATCAACAAAATCCTTATAAAAAAATATGTCATATCAAAACTACAAATTTAACAAAATCCTTATAAAAAAATATGTCATATCAAAACTACAAATTTAAATGGATTAAGAAATTCCTTTACCTCATGCCTATATATATTTAAAATAATATCATTAGAGAACCCTAAGCCTTCAAGAAAACTATCGTAAGGTAATTTTTCCAGAAATCTTCATCTTCTCTATTCTCTTTCTGTCATTAAACTCCATCTTCTCTATTCTCTTTTGTCAAATTAAATTCTATCGTAAGGTAATTTTTCCAGAAATCTTCATCTTCTCTATTCTCTTTCTGTCATTAAACTCCATCTTCTCTATTCTCTTTTCTCAAATTAAATTCTAGAAAATGTACGTCTCTTTTCCATCTCAGTTTCAAAATGAGTTTTAGAAATTTACGTTTGCTTGTCCATCTCGATTCTTCTTTTTGAGTCTTGAATTTCATCGTCGATTCTTCTTTTTGAATCCTGAATTCCATCGTTGATTTCCTATTGTCAAAACGACTTTTAATATGAATCATTTTTCCATCTGGAAATTAATGCAGTACTTTTTGTAATTACCATTCTTTCCACATCGTCATTACGATTCTGTTCACATAGTCTCTTTCCGTTTCAATAGTTAGTAATCTTTATTTTCAATTTCTGAAAATTCCGATTTAACTTCACTCCATTCCAAGTTCACTCACTTAACTTTTGATCTCAATTTCCAAGTCCTATTACTACATTCCACATTCCACATAGTATCTTATTCCTTTCAATTTCCTTTTAAATTTTCAATTAATAATTATTAAAAATATCAATTAAGTATATACTAAGTCATGAAATATTTTATTTATAGGAAACGAAGATAACGAGGACGTGAATTGCGTTCATTTGCATCAAGCATTCAATTTTTCACTACATCGCATTCAAGTTTTCACTACATCTTGAGGTGGGGTTTTTCTTTCCTTGTTTGTCTTTATTAAACGCATGTATGTGTGATGTGGATGGGGCAACATATATGATTTAATCAATCGTTAAGTGGTTGATAGCATGGAAACTTTAATTGGTCGTTAAGTGGCCAATAGCATGGTTATGAATTAATCAGTCGTTAAGTGGCTGATAGCATGGATACGGTGTTGTTATTCTGTGTTGCCTATACTTGTTTTTAATCTTGACAAACAGTAACCCCACTGAGCTAGTGTAGCTCATCCCGAATTATTACATTCTTTTACAGACGAGAAGTCGGACGCGGTGGTACGATGGATGCTAATGGGAATTGATTTAATAATTAATGACAAGTGAAATATAAATTATGGTGATTGTTAATAAATAGTTTATTGAATTCTTTGTAAATACTTTTGAATCGCTAACCTTTTCGTTTTGGTATTTAAATTTTGTAGTTAGATTTTTGAGGCGTGTTTACTTCATTTTTTTATGGTAACTTTATTTTAATAAGAAAATTATTCATTTGAGTTGCTTCCGCTAAATGTTTTATTAAATTTGGGATTAAACGTTTTTCTAAATGATTTTGAAAATAATCTGTATAATTTTATTTTAAGAAAATGGGTATTTATGTTTTATGAGCTCGCGTTCCTATTTCAAGGACAAAAATTGTGTTATTGTTTACTTTCAAAAATTGGGGCGTGACAAGTCATTTTGAGTCCAAATGTGACTTTCTTAAAAAAAAAAAAAAAAGGAAATTTCAATTTCAAGTCTCTTTAGCAAGATTATTTTAAGTCAAATGTGTGATGTTTTACTTAAAGAACGAAAATGATCCACTAGTGTCCTTCGTCTGCTGCGCCGGCTCGAACAAGGTACAAGTGAAAGAAAGTTCATGATAGAAAGTAAATGCTATGTTTCATGAGATGCTATGTAACCAGGCCTCGCGCGCGGTCGACCTAGCTCGTGCCTCCTTACTTGTTCGTGTGTTTTGGTCGTTACCTTCATGTTATGTTAGTGTTACCTTCGTGTTATGTTAGTATTACCTTCGGGTTATGTTAGTGTGACCTTCATTTCCAAATTTTATACCCTTATTTCGAAAACATTGAACTAAAATAACACGATGGTCAAACTAACATAACATGAAGGTCACACTAACATAATATGAAGGTAAAATACAATGTTAATCATATCTTCATGTTATGTTAGATTGATCTTCATGTTATATTAGTGTTACCTTCATGAAGGTAACACTAATATAACATAAAGGTTACACTATTTGGAATGCATTTTGGTGGGCTTGAGTGCGCCCACAAGATGCGTGGGAGCGCGTTGATCAACGTGTTGACCTATTGCACATGCATCCGAGTGCACAATATTTTACCACTAATACAACATCATTTAGGTTCCTCTCATGATTTAATTAAGTTTTTTTAACTTTTTGTTATATAACAGAACTTTATCTCTATATTTATTGTAAATACATCATTTTATTTGAAATTTTAAGTTCAACACATGTATTAATGTTATTTATAATATTCATATTACTAGATATATTTTCCAATTTTTTTTTTTTTCAAAATTTCAATATTTTCGTAAAATCAAGGTACTAATATATCTACCAAAACCTATATTTTCATCCTTTATTACATATTTGAAGCAAATATCTATCAATTTTCTTTTATCCAAATCATGAGATCCTTCAGCATCTCATCTGTGCAGATTAAGTTCTTGATTTGTTTTAAAATGTTTCGATAGCACAACACTACTTAATTTAAAGAACAACTTTTGTACTAAATTTCACAAAAAAAAAGATTCTATAAATTCATACCCTAACTCTACACATTTGATAACATCATACATTGGGAATCGCCAGAATAATGTATTTGAAATTGTCACACACATCTTGAATCAACATCATCTTTTCCTTTGAGAAAATGCACCTAAATGTATGATCCTTTCACACTTTAGAGTTGCTCCTAGCAGCATTTCTTCTTGCACAGCATCCAACGAAGTAAATCATCGACTATATTGATACGAGCAGAGATTATAGAAAAATCAACCAAGATGAAACATCAGAAATTGATATATATATATATATATATATATATATATATATATATATATATATTGGAAACTATATAGCTTACACATCTTAGAAAGACAACATTGTCCTAATACATGGATTGAAAATCCAAAATGGTCATGTTTTTTAGGTGATCAACTATGATTTACTGAAACCATAAATGGAAAATAATACTAAGAAATGTAGTTTACCAGGACAACAAAGAGAATAACATTGAAGATTGCGACTACCCTCCACTCAGTTTTCATGTACTGTGCAACTCCGGCCCTTGGTTGTTGGTAACATAGGAAGTTATGTAATAAGCTTCTTAGCGTATAAAGAGAAATACGAATAAAGGTCAGTGGTATTTACTTGCAGGAATCACAGTTGTAACACTTGATAGCCTTAGAGTTTTTGTAAAGCATGCAATCTTTGTTGGAACTTATCGGGTGGAAGCTCAGGTCATAGAATGAGGCATTCACAGCAAGGTAACCGCACCTGAAAACATTCAAATGCCCCGTAGAGAGAGAGAGAGAGAGAGCAGGTGGTAAGGTACATATCTCATGAACATTAAAATGAGAATAGAAGGATAATATATATACTCAGATGGTGGTCGACAGCAACAGGCTTCGATGGGGCTTAGTTTTGCCAATTTATATTGTTTCAGACTCTGCAAATAACAGGGTCAAAGCATAAACAAGATTTGATGTTCAAGCAATATCCACTCGTAATACAAAATAGTAAATCATAGGAGATCAACCAAAGTCACATAAGAACCTTGTATTTTCTGGAAAGGCCGTTGCAATCATCAGACTTGACTAAACAGCTCTTCAGGTGCTCCCAATTATGAGAATTGTTCACCTGAGACAGCCAGAAAGTGGGAAAATGGGTTGTTTTCATGATCTGACATCTTCATTCAAAATGTAATGCCTAGGAATATGCAAACGAGCACTTACTTGTTTCAGAAACCAGGAGCTATAATCTTGAAGTTGGTACTCTTTATACCTAATCAGAGAGGAATTAATATCTTAAGTTGAACTGAAATGAAATGGTGAATAAGATGATCAGGAAAAAGGAAATCAATTTATCAAGAATTGTATACAACATTCCCTGTTTGTAGAAAACATATGTTTTAGTGTTAACAACGAGATGCAAAATAGAGAAGTAGACATACCTCAGACCAGTTATATTATGACCGGAGCCATTATTTGTAACTATAAACCTACAGCACAGACAAATAGGAATGAAGTCATGATAAAGGTACATATAACATGCAACACCTCTCTCTTCAAAGTTCAAATCTGTATACCTCAATTAAGTTGAAAAAACATCTTCATTAGCAAAACAAAACTTAGGATTGTAAAGGGGGGAGAATGCATTTGATCGACAGTAGAGAAGAGTTGAGTTTAGGAGTATAGTATATGGCAATTAGCTAATGTCATGGAAAACATCACTGTTAACAGAGGTAGACAGATGCAGGGGATAGCATTTCATACATGTATGTAACATACAAAAATTTGGCTGTTTACTTTGGAATAAGTAAACCATTGATTTTGCTTGATTTTATGTACCCAATGAAAATCATGATCATGAACTAGTATCTTGACTTGGTTTCAAGCGTATAACTAATTAACATCGTCGAGCGATGAGTAATGGTTGGCAAGACTAAGAGGGTGTTTGGCTAAGCTCAATTTTAGAGCTTAAGTTTAAAATAAATTGTTGAAGTGTTTGGATAAATAAGGTGGTAGAGCTTATAAGATGTTAGTAATGACATTTGTGTAATTTCAGTGGTCAAATTTTGAGGTGTTTTAAAATATAAGTTCTTATTTTAGAAATAAGTTGAAATTCCCTTGCTTTTCAAAAGCGAGTTTAAAAACTCCTAAAATGAGATTTTAATCAAACACTTTTGAGGAGTTTAATAGGCTCAGACAAACACCCTTTAAAATTTTATGTACTCAACTTCAACACAACAAGACTTCTTGTACAAATAAATAAAAAATAAATCATGCTTACTCCTTAAAAAATGAAGATTTTCTCAGGTTGGGTAATAGTAAAGTATTACAGAAATAAATTCAAAAACAGAAGGGTGAATAACATCTACCACCCTAAAGGTTTGATCAATTTACCTATTAGACACCGATATTGTGAAGATTAGAATCCAATCCCTTCAATAACGAAATTTGCAATATACGATCCCATTAAGACTAAAAGAATTGAGCCAGTTTTCTTGGACACATAGGCACAGTTCTCTACTGATAAATCAAAACAATCATCATCTTTGAGGAACAAACTAATACACACTCCTGTTTTGACAAAGTGAAACACATGCTCACTAACTTATGTTGCAAAACCTTATCATCTAGATGACCATATTAATTGCATTTAGAATCCCAGAGGGACTAAAATACTCTCCTATCATCATCGTCATTTCTTTATACTGCATAACGCCTCCATCGAAAGTCGATTTACTTTGTTCCTCAAAGTTCCAGTTTGTCCCTTTGTGACTAGGTGTGACACTTTCAAGCTAGTTTAATCCAAAGCCGATGTATACATATAGCTAGTCTCCATGTTTATAATTTGTTGGTTAATTTTGCCTACATATATAACTTATCTTTTATAAAGAAAACGCCCCTTTTTAAAGTTACCATCTATAATTGTATGAATCACCATAGTAGTTGATACCCTATCTATACAAATTGAACTGCTTGAAAAATGGTTGATATTGGAAAATAACTCAAACAAGGTAAATATAAAATTGTGGAAGACATTTCTAAGTGTTCATTATTACTCTAGAAATAACAATGACCAAATTAAAATGTGAAACATACAATTTTTCGATTGAGAATACTTACGCTAACACTGTGAAGACCAAAATTCCTACCAGTATAATGCAAAGGAAGACGAGATACTGCAATTACAGGCTAAGGAAGAACTGAGCATAAGTATGACGTGTAGAGAAAACAAGAAAGATACCACAGGTTCAGAAAAGGATACGATCCATAACAAGATTGAGTTGTTCTTCAGTGCTCCGAAGAACCCAATTACTGATCTGATCAAATTAAAAAAAAAAAAAAAACATTGAATTGCTACAAAAAAAGATTCTTGCATTTCGATTAGTACAGAAAAGTAGCAAGTTATAGAAGCTTACACTAAAAAGATTACAGCACCAAGGCCCATAACAGGCAGTGTAAGAGATTTCCTACAGTTGTCATCATGAGTGCTCATCCACACCCCAAAACCGATCACACCAACAGCTAATAACTACGAAGAAAATGGAAGCGCAGCTCATACATTATAAGGCAATTATTAAAAAGTGCATTGTTTATTTCTATAAGATCGTTGGAAATGCAAACTTCACTTTTAGCAACAACTTAATTTTCCATCTCTTCTAAGTAAGAGAAATCTTTCATGATATCATTACTCATCTTGCTCATACCACCAAATGAAGGCGCAGAACCCCCGTCCATACCTATAGAAGAAACGGGGCAATTCCACCTGCACTAGCCTTCACCTCATGCCATAAAAAATCAGGTTATCAACCCAGTCCGCACCAGAAAAAACCAAATGGCATAGTTGGCGAAAAATCATTCCTCTTGGACATGAAAGACACTAAATTTGTGGCTGAAAAGAATTTCTTTTTCTGTTTTTTCTTTCTTCATTCACAGGTGATTAGAGATATCTATAAAAGTTCCCGAACTAGTAAGTGAACATCCATTGAAATCCACAGCATTGTGAAGTTAATAGTGCGAATACAAGGATCAAAATAAATCAAACTGAACACTCTTAGAGACAACTCTATCAGCCTACAAATTTCCAGAAACTAAAGCAGTAGTAAAGTAGCAAGAACTAAGATCCACAAACATTAACAAAAACAAAATCGGGGCAATAAATAAACAGTGAGAACAAAGAAATGAATTAAAAGAAGAAAAAAAGATAACATACGAAAAGGCAAAATAACAATGCAAGGGATATTCAAAGAACCAAGGAGCAAAACAAAAAGGGTAGGTAGATACAACATAGTCAACACACCATTGTAAGAAAGTTGATCCATCGGATTACAAAAGTGCTTGTCCCTGTCTCCGACCTCATGCTTCTCTCTCTACCCTTGTCCAGCTAACCTCTCGCTCTCTCTCTCCACAAACACACACAACACACAAATGGGAGTTGTTGAGAAATGGGAAAGATGAGAGCTTTACAAATTTGTATTAATGGCGGTGGCAGTGTGCAAGCAAGAAAAAGATAGGGACAAAGAAACACTGAGACAACGGGATTTTCCATATGTTTATAGTCACGGAAAAAAGCAGGGGTATTTTGGGTAATGAAGCACAAAATCCAAGGGTGGTATGGGAAGAGAAAAAAGGTGGTCACATGCTTTCTGTTCAAAATTCTTCGTACCTCAAACACGAAACGACAAATGGGATATAACCGAAAATATGAAAATTAAATGAAGTGAAAAGACTAAAATACCCTTATATAAATAAATATACATCCTTTTAGAGGAAATACCCTTCTTAAACTCTTAACGTAAAAATTATAGAGGAAATACCCCAAATACCCAATTTTCATTTCAAGTACAAAATACACTTTTCATTTTACTTTCCAGATACTTTGCAGAGATGAAACATTACACATGACATGTGATTTATTTGCTTTTACATTTTTTGGCATGCATGTGAATGTACAATTTTTTCTTTCATGATTTGATGATTCACAAAAAATAAAGGTCCTTAATTTACCTTTACCGATTCAAAATTTACATTTCCATTCATTCCACAAAATTCACCACACGAGATTCACTCCAAACTCAAAAGTTCTCTCTAAATTTTTTGAAGTTTGAGAGGATTCATTCCACCGATTTAAAATTCAGAGTATTCATCAAGCTTGAAATCAAGTAAATATTTAACTGTTTAGTAGTAGTTTAGTTATTGCATGAAATAGTTTAGTTTATTTAAAGTTTAATTTTTTTAGTTATGGTAGAGAGTTTTATCTTGATGAAAATGAAATCTTTCGCTAGTGTTTCACAAAATAATTAGGGTTTAACAAATAGGGTTTCACAATTAGGGTTTTTATAAAATTACGGTTTATAAGGGTTTCTAAAGAGAAATAGTATTTGATAATATGAAAAACAATTGGGCTTAATCTTCGATAATTACCCTTTTCTATTCGTTAAACCCTTAATTTGTACTAATTAATGAATTATAGAATTTCGTTAAGTTATTTAATTGTCGTTAAATCCTAATTTAAGAAGTTAACAAAGAATTAGAATAATTCTTTGTTAACCCCTACAATTTTAAAAGGGTTAACGAAAAAATAGGGAAAATTTCGTTAACTTTCCTTAACAAAGAAGTTAACGAAGCATCTCAATCTTAAAGGGGTTGGGTTAACGAATTTATGTTAAAGGGTTAATGAATTTGAACCTTTTTTTTCATTAACCCTTTAACGAATTTGTGCCTTTTTCCGCATAAAGGGTTAACGAATTTGGAGTGTGTCTTTCGTTAATCCCCTTAATTTAATTGGGTTAACGAATTTGTATCATAAAGGTTAACGAATTTAATTCATTAATTCATTAATTTTTTTAAGAGTAAACTACTTTTTTTGCCCCATAAAGTAGGGTCCCTGGTAATTTAGGACTTTATTTATTCGTGTTAGTGTTGGATTTTCCAACATTAATTAATTTTCCTTTTTCATTTTTATCCTAAAATCAAATTAGATTTTATTAGATTTATTTATTTGAAAAAGATTTGATTTCTCTTTCCTATTGTTTTGACTTAAAACTCACGTGGTTTATATTTTTAAATCTCATTTTAACTAACAAATTTTCTTAAGTTTTAGGAAGTTGTTATTTGCTCCTTTTATTGATAGGATTCAAGAGATTTATAAAGATCAAACAAGTGAGATTGAAGAAGTCAAAACACGTGAACTTAAGAGAGAGAGAGAGAGAGAGAACGTGGCTTTGAACTTGAGAAAACGTGAATCAAAGATTGATCAAGTCAAGAGTTCAAGATCATGAAGAAGTCAAGGAGAATCAGTCCAAGGAAGTGGAAGATGAAGATGAACAAGTCTACTCCACCATGTCCATCATGCACGTGAGAATATGGAGATCATGGAGCACTCCAAGATCATGGGAAGTGGAGTCTATAAAGTGTACTTCGAGCTCTATAAATAGGTGAAGACTGCTGAAGATCAACACGCACAGAAATCGAGAGTCTAAGCAGTCATATATTCAGCAGTACACTGGTGTCATAGTCTGTGTTGTTCACACTGAAAGGCAACACCGTTTTCTTGTTGTGTCATAGAGTTTGCATACTTGTGACTTTTGGTATAGGTGTTTTCAGAGTGTTCAACTGAGAGTCTTTGTATACGTCCCTAGCATTCATATTCATCCTACAGGACGTATTGTATTCATTGTACGAAAAAATCTCTTTTAGAGATCTTTCTATCTCCTTGTACACATACGAAGTTTAATAAAGGAGTTTTCGCCCTGAAGGCATTCCATGAGTATTTGTATACTCGTGGATATATCGTTTGTGTTCTGCAACTTTTAAATTCGATCCATTTTCCACTGTCTGTTACGCTTGTGTTGTCGACACCGTTGACAACACCGTGTACTTTGATTGTGTTTTTTTTTTTTTTGCAGATCCACGTAGGACTTTCACGTGGTATCAGAGCCATCACTTGACATACTAAGTGTTGGATCTAGCCATGCAGGACGCGGACTATTGCAACCCTAAATTTGGACGGCTTCCAATTTTGGATGGCTCCAACTATGCATATTGAAAGATTCGTGTACGATCGAAGATCAAGTTTATTGATGCACGTGCTTGGACTGCTGTTTTGGAGGGTTATAATTCCCTTATGAAGGAGGTACATGGTGAACTTGTTCCTAAACCTCAAACCGAATGGACAATCGATGAAATCCACAGTGCCAACTTCAATGAAAAGAATATCAATGTCATATTCGAAACGGTGGACTACAAGGTTTTTCGATTGATCCAAAACGCAGTACATGCCAAGGATTCTTGTGATACTCTCCAAAAACATTTTGAAGGTGCAAAGTGTGTTCGTGAGGCTAGGTTGTGTCTCATCATGTCCAAGTTCGAGAATATACGCATGGAGGAGAATGAAGACATTGGAACCTACTTTGAGAGGCTCCGGGACATCTCGAATCAAGCCCAAATGCTTGAAGAACCGATTAGACGCAAGAAACTAGTGTCTAAGGCCATTCGAACTCTTCCACCAAGGTTCAATATCAAAGTATCCGCAATTGAGGAGGTCCACAATCTTGCTGTGATGGATTTCGATACACTTCAAAGCATTCTTCAAACTTTCGAGCTCAATCTTCAAAGTCAAATGGAAGCGGACTACAAGACTAAAAACATAGCCTTGCAAGCTCAAGACAATGAAGAATCTGGAGATGATGATGAACCATTGGAGGAAATCACCGAAGGGCAGAACGTGGCTATGCTGACCAAGAAATTCAACTCCATGGTAAGGAAGTTCAACAAGGAGAAGACCCGTTCAAAAGGAAAGGATCGATCTCAATGGAAGCCAACTGGATCATCATCTCAGCCCAAATGACAGCCAAAGAAGCCAATCTCAGACCATGGACGAAATGATCCCAAACATCTCGATACCATCTAATGTCGTGCTTGTTCGGGATGGGGTCATCATACGAATGAATGTGCTAATACTTTGAGGAAGTATGGTCTGAAAACCACTGGGTATCCATGAGTGACGATGAGGATGATAAGGAAGTTGAAACTGAAAGTTCCACAGCCCTGTTTGCAAAAATCACAACTGGTGTTACCGACGATGTTGACAACACCGGTGTCATAACACCGCAGACAACACCGAAGACAACACCTCAGAGGTATGAACTGTTTGATTTTGCTAACATAACCTGCCTTAATGTTGTTTGTGTTGATACAGATTCTCTTGCTGGAGATGACATAGATAAAGATGAAGCCATTGAAGAACTTCATGGTCTTTATAACTCATTGCTTAAGGAATGGAAAAAGTAATGTAAGCTTATAGAAGTCGTATCCAAGGAAAAGGAAGCTTTATCTAAGGAGAATGATGTACTGAAGAACTCAGTTGCAAAGCTAGAAACCGCTCTCACCAAGAAGGACATAAAACTTGGAAAAGTGTAATTTAAGCTTGAAGAGACGGAATCCTTAATTGCAAAATGGAATTCGAGTTCTTCCAAGGTAAGTGAAATCATGGGATCAGGTAATTCCACAAAATCAGGTATTGGATCAAATAAAACTGTTGAAAATATTTTTCCAAACCTTTTTGTCGATTCACATGCAAAAGTTAATTTTGTGAAGGAAAAGTCAAAAGAGTCCATAAAATCCAACGTTTCAGGTCGTAGGAAAAGAAAATATGTTTGTCATTACTGTTTTCAACCTAGACATATAAGATCATACTGTCGAGCATTGAAAAATGATCAAGCCAGTAGTCTGGTGTTACCTCCGGTGTTACGCAACACCACCCGCAACACCACTGTTGGAAAGAAAATTTGGGTTCCTAAACGAACTGCTCAAGTCTGCCAAGTTATTTTTACTGCTCTTAAGACTAATATTTCAGGTTCTTGGTACTTTGATAGTGGTTGTTCACACCACATGATGGGAACCAAATAATTTTTGTGTAATTTTGTGCCTCTTACCGAAGGATCCGTTACTTATGGAGGAGGTGCTAAGGGTAGAATCATTGGCAAAGGAACTTTTAATCTACCAGGTTTTCCCAGGTTGTCTAATGTGCTTTTAGTTGATGGTCTTATGGCTAATTTAATTAGCATAAGTCAATTATGTGATGACAATCTTGATGTAAAATTTACTAAGGACTCTTGTGAGGTATATAATGAATCTAACATGTGTATCATGACAACAAGATCTCATGATAATTGTTATCTTGTTGGAGAAAATGTCACGTGTAACAAGGCTAAGTTCGATGACACGATTTTGTGGCATAAAAAATTAGGCCATGTGAATTTTCGAACTCTCCAAAAATTGATGAAGTTTGAGGCTGTACAAGGACTGTCAAGTCTCAATCACAATGGTAAGATAGTGTGTGGGGACTGCCTTAAAGGTAAACAGACTCGTGTTCCCCACAATGTTACATCACACCTTTACACAGTGTGTGGGGACTACCAAGGTACGATTCATTGTTTTCAACTTTTACACATGGATTTAATGGGACATGTTGAAGTTGAAAGTCTTGGAGGAAAGAGGTATTCCTATGTTATTGTTGATGATTTTTCCCGATATACTTGGATTTTCTTTCTATGTGAAAAATCGGATACGTTTTCTCAATTCAAGATTTTGTACACTAGGATTAAGACCTCATTTTCTTCTAAGATTTTGAGCATTAGGTCTGACCATGGTAAGGAATTTGAAAACAAGTTGTTTGCTGATTTTTGTGAAAAAAAGGCATTGAACACCAATTTTTGGCTCCAAAAATTCCTTAACAAAACGGAGTTGCGGAACGGAAAAATTGAACTTTGCAAGAAATGACACGTGTTATGCTCAGTTCTAAAAACCTCTCATGGCGTTTTTGGGCTGAAGCAATGAACACGGCTTGCTACATAGGCAATCGAGTCTTTTTAAGATCGGGTAGCAAAATGACCCCTTACGAAATTTTGAAAGGGAAAAAAACCAAATTTTAAACATTTTCATGTTTTTGGGTGTCTTTGCTACATTTTGAATGATCGTGACAATCTTGCTAAGTTTGATGCAAAAAGTGACAAAGTTGTGTTTCTTGGATATTCTTTGAATAGTCATGCTTATCGTGTTTTTAATTTAAGATTTAGGACTATTCAAGAATCAGTTAATGTTGTGTTTGATGATTTCTCAGATCTTACAGGAAAATCTTATGAAGATGCCGTGACTGATCTTGTTGAAATTCAAGTAGTTCATAAAACTGAAAATACTGATGTTGCCCTCAGTGTTGTAACACCAGAGGCAACACCAGTGACAACACCTATAGAACCAGAATCCGATGAGAGTGATGATGATCTACCTAATCAAGTTCGAAGAGATCCACCTGCTCGTATCAGAAAAAATCACCCTACCACATAGGTGATAGGGGGAGTAAACGATGGTGTTCGAACTCGTAGAAAAGACCCCGTGAATTACAAGGAAATGGTAAGACATGTGTGTATGTCAACCACATTTTCAGAGGTAAAATTGTACTGTTTTGTCTCTCCAATTGAACCCAAAAATGTCTTTGAAGCTTTAAAAGATAATTTTTGGATACAAGCAATGCAAGAAGAACTTGAACAATTTACTAGAAATGATGTTTGGTTTCTTGTTCCTAGACCCTCCGATACTAATGTGATTGGAACTAAATGGATTTTTAAGAATAAAACGGATGAGTCGGGGAACATTGTAAGAAACAAGGCACAATTAGTAGCACAAGGGTACACTCAAGTCGAAGGCATCAATTATGATGAAACCTTCGCACCCATTGCTAGAATTGAATCGATTAGGTTAGTCCTTGCAATTGCTTGTTATTTGAAAATTACCCTTTATCAAATGGATGTCGAAGGGGCATTTTTGAATGGGTTATTAGATAAGGAAGTGTATGTTGAACAACCAAAAGGTTTTGAAGATCCTTATCAACCTCATTATGTATACAAACTTAAGAAAGCATTGTACGGTTTGAAACAAGCTCCTCGAGTTTGGTATGGTCGTTTGACCACTTTCCTACTTGAGTTTGGATTCATAAGAGATATGGCCGATCATACTCTTTTTGTTAAGAGAAACGATTGAAGCTGCATGATAGCTCAAATTTATGTAGATGACATTGTATTTGGATCTACTTCTCAAAGTGATCTTGATGAATTTGTGCAAGCAATATCATCCACATTCGAAATGAGTATGATTGGAGAGCTAACTTTTTTTCTAGGTTTGCAGGTGAAGCAATTAAAGGAAGGAATTTTCATTTCACAAAGCAAGTATGCCAAAAATTTGGTATCTCGCTTTGGTTTAGAAAATTCTAAGCCTATGCGAACCTCCATGGGTTCGTCACAAAAGTTGTCGAAAGACAGTGTTGCCGATGGTGTCGACCACACCCTTTATCGGTTGATGATCGACAGCTTGCTCTACTTGACCACTAGCCGCCCGAATATCATGTATAGTGTTGGTGTCTATGCTCGTTACCAATCTGAGCTCAAAACCTCGCATCTTCAAGCTGTGAAGCGAATAATAAGGTATGTTTCAGGTTCGATAGATTTAGGTATTTGGTATACAAAGGAGACTAATCTCAATTTGGTGGGTTTTAGCGATTCTGATTGGGCTGGGGATGTAGATGATAGGAAGAGTACTAGTGGTGGTTGTTTCTACTTAGGCAATAATATCGTATCTTAGCATAGTAGAAAACAAAATTGTGTTTCCTTGTCCACCGCCGAATCCGAGTATGTAGCCGCCGGTAGTGGGTGTACTCAACTTTTGTGGTTGAGACAAATGCTTGATGATTATGGTTTTGCGAATAAATCTTTGAGCCTGTTTTGTGATAATTCGAGTGCTATTAATATTTCCAAAAATTCAGTTCAACATTCTCGAACTAAGCACATAGATATTAGATATCACTTCATTCGAGATTTAGTTGAAAAAGGGTTAATCCAACTTGATTTTGTATCCACTGAAAACCAAATTGCAGATATATTTACCAAAGCCTTAGATTTAGAGAGATTTTCTTCCTTATCTCGGTTTATGCATTGTTTGCGGGTGTTACCATTCATGTTGTTCACACTACTCTTAACACCTTTAGCATGAAATTTTTATTTTAGGCTTTCTAGGCATATGTGTGCATGTTTGTACCTGACCAGTGTGTTCCTTGTGTGAAAACAATTGCTTGGACACCTATTTTTGGTAAAGGCTCATATTTTATAGTGCACTTTTGTTCGATATGAAATGATAAAAAGTCACGAAGCACTCGGAGCACGACGCTCGGTACGATGATGCTTTTCAGGCAGCCTAGTGACTAGCTTAAATGTGTTGTGTGACCTCACTGAGTAACTCGGGGCACGACGTTCGCTGCGACGATGCTTCCTTGTCAAAAGGTGTAGGAGATACCACAACCGAATAAAAAACTTGATCTCACAACCGAGTAACTAGAAGCATGGCACTCGCTACGACAGTGCTCTCTTTTCAAAAGGTTGGTTGAGATGAGGTATGTGTGAATTTAATTTAATGTGCACAAAAGAAAAAATTTCAAGAGCCAAAATTTTATAATGGTGTCATCGCAGTGTTATGTAACATCAGGGACAACACCGGTCTGTTACATTGTGTGTGATTTTTCTGGAATTTAAATTTTATGCATCCCTAGGTATCTGCATTTAATCTCTATCATATATAGTGGATATATTTGATCTTTGGATAAACACAATTTCAATTTCACATTTGAATTTGGTGACTCCTAAGTTTGTGCAATTTTTGTTGAGATATTATCTTTTTGCCATATCTTTTAAAATCTCTTATCTAAAAAATTCAAATTTGTTTTAAGGCTCAAAATTTGTTCATAAAATCCTGAAAATTGGGCATATCATTCCACTACCTTGCGTGCTCACCCTCTCTCTCTCAAAACACTCTTTCTCTCTCCAAAAGCCGATCCCCTTTTCTCTCCTCTTCCAAAAAACCCTAATTTTCCTTCTTCTCCCATGGCCGATTCTACAATTCCCCCAGCAGTTCTTGAATTTTCGGAAAAGTTGAAGCAATCATACCCTGCTCTTCTTGCTCCACCTCCTGCCGCAGTGTCATCCGATGGTGTTGCTGACACCAGCGCAACACCGCCCACTGTCTCCCTTGCTCCTTCTTCTCGCACTGCCTCTAGATCAAAGGCCAAGGCCACCAAAGCTTCTAAAGCTCCTGCTTCTTCGTCCCGACCGTCGAAGGGTCCCTCTAGCGCCTCCTCTGATCCGGTCGATGTGGAAGCTTTCGAGCCCTCCAATCAGGCCATGAATGAACGACAGCGCCGTTCCTAGCGCCTCCGTGTGGTCGGGAAGGTTACCCTTGAATTTATGGTCAAGAAACGTAAGAGGCCTGTTCCTTCTTCTGACCCAGCGCCTGCCATTCCAGAGTCCTCCATTCCAGCCCCTATGTCAGCCAAATCATCGAGTTCTTTGGAACTTGATGATGAGTCCAATCAAGATTTCACCATCGCTGCTGCCACTGACTCCGATGATGACATGAAGACTACGCTCTCCAAGGTCATTCTTAAGCTGAAAACGTCTGGTGTTAAGCCAGGTGTTACCAACACTAGGGCAACACCTTCGGCTAAGAGAAAGGCTCCTATTGATCCTTCTGCCGAGGAGGATGATGATTTACCCGATTTCCAGCCTCAGGGGACTCCTTTTCAGGTTTCTAAAGCTTACTCAACTACCTTCTACACTAAGACCTCTTCTAGTGTTTGGACATCTTTATGTCAAAAACCTATTTTAGCCGAGCCCAATTTGCATATTGATTCCTTCTCTCGGTTAGGTTTAGTTGACTTCTTGGCTGCTAGGAAATTGCTTCATTGTGTGACCTCTATTCCCTCTTACTGCCCCACTGTTATTTATGAATTCTATGCTAATCTGCATAAACATTTGTGCGATTCTAGCCATCACGGGTTTGGGATAGTATATGTGAGGGGGAGTCTATTTTCCTTTCTCTCTAAGGATGTGAATGTTGTCTTAGATTTGCCTGATGTAGTTGAGGATGCTCCTCTTCCCCCTCTCGATGTTATTGCCTCTGAAATTACCGTGGGGGGGGGGGGGGAGTTTTATCTTGGTCCAAGAAATTTCCAGCATCCTCTCTAACATCTCTTTTTGCTGTGCTTCACAAAATTTGTGTGCACAATTGGCTATCTTCATCCAACACCACCGTAGTCACCGAGGAGCAGGCCAATCTCCTCTATAGGATTGTGCTCAAAATTCCATTTAATTTTGGGAGGTTAATTTTACAAAATTTAGGTCGGTTTGCTGAAAATTTTTCATCTTCTTCGACCTATCTTATTTATCCCTCCCTTATCTCAGCTGTTCTCCGGTTTCAAGGGCTCACTCTTTCAGCCTTTGAAAGTTTGGTGCCTCCTCATCCTCTGCTCACAATTGCCAAGGCCCTGCTTTAAGGTAATCGGGTCTATGATCTTCCATATCCCTCTGGTGTTGCCCCTGCTGTTAGCAACACCAGCCACAACACTGGCTCATCCTTGTTAGCTCAGCTTCTTATGCAACGTCAGTTGTTGTCTGATCATATTGAAGGTCTGATCCAAGTTCGTGACAACTTGGATGCCCTGATTTCAGCTCAAAAAGGGGGAGTAAGTGAAGGTGGTGCCGATGCCGATGGTGGAGAAGATGAGGATGGAGATGCATAGAGATGAAGTTGGCTTTGTTGGATAGTTGCACTTTGCATGATAGTTGCAGTTTGCTGGATATTTGTTGCTGAATATTTGTTGGATATTTTTTGTTTCATTTTAATTTGGTTGGATTCTAAAACAATTTGTCTTTATTTTGATTATTTGTTCTTGAGTTTTGATTATTAATGGTGATTGATTTTATTTGCTAATCTTAATCTTATATCACTGTTTTTAGTCATGATGATTGATTTGTTTGCAGGATTAAGGGGGAGGTTGAATTGAGGGGGAGACAAATCAATTTGATTTAGGTTTTGAGCTGAAAAAGAAAAATAGGAGGAGATTGTTAGTGTTGGATTTTCCAACATTAATTAATTTTCCTTTTTCATTTTTATCCTAAAATCAAATTAGATTTTATTAGATTTATTTATTTGAAAAAGATTTGAAAAAGATTTGATTTATCTTTCCTATTGTTTTGACTTATTAAAACTCACGTGGTTTATATTTTTGAATCTTATTTTAACTAACAAACTTTCCTAAGTTTTAGGAAGTTGTTATTTGCTCCTTTTATTGATAGGATTCAAGAGATTTATAAAGATCAAACAAGTGAGATTGAAGAAGTCAAAACACGTGAACTTAAGAGAGAGAGAGAACGTGACTTTGAACTTGAGAGAACGTGAATCAAAGATTGATCAAGTCAAGAGTTCAAGATCATGAAGAAGTCAAGGAGAATCAGTCCAAGGAAGTGGAAGATGAAGATGAACAAGTCTACTCCACCATGTCCATCATGCACGGGAGAATATGGAGATCATGGAGCACTCCAAGATCATGGGAAGTGGAGTCTATAAAGTGTACTTCGAGCTCTATAAATAGGTGAAGACTGCTGAAGATCAACACGCACAGAAATCGAGAGTCTAAGCAGTCATATATTCAGCAGTACACTGTGTCATAGTTTGTGTTGTTCACACTGAAAGGCAACACCGTTTTCTTGTTGTGTCATAGAGTTTGCATACTTGTGACATTTGGTATAGGTGTTTTCAGAGTGTTCAACTGAGGGTCTTTGTATACGTCCCTAGCATTCATATTCATCCTATAGGACGTATTGTATTCGTTGTACGAAAGAATCTCTTTTAGAGATTTTTCTATCTCCTTGTACACATACGAAGTTTAATAAAAGAGTTTTTGCCCTGAAGGTATTCCACGAGTATTTGTATACTCGTGGATATATCGTTTGTGTTCTGCAACTTTTAAATTCGATCCATTTTTCGCTGTGTGTTACGCTGGTGTTGTCGACACCATTGACAACACCGTGTACTTTGATTGTTTTCTTTTTGTTTTTGTTTTTACAGATCCACGTAGGACTTTCAATTCGAGCTGATCAATTTGAACAGTAATTTTCTAAAAAGTGCAATTTGTGCCCAATTTCGGCCCGAATTGCTCAATTGGGCTGAAATTACTCGTGAAATGCACGTGAGATCACTAATTCGGGCTTTTCGGGCCAATTTTACTGATGTGGAAACCATTTATATTTAAATGTTGTTTAATGGTACACATGAATGCCACCTAGATGTCAAATGGGTGATGTGGAATTAAAATTAAAAAAAATTAAAATGTATTAAAAGAAGAAACAAAATTAAAGTGAAATTAAAAAAATCATCATCTTCCTCTTCATCCATACCCCTGCTGCCACCGGAATCCCACCACCACCAACTCCTCTGATCTTTATCACTTGCCCACCACCACCACCGCAAATGTTCCTCATCTCTAAATCACAGCCACCACCAACACCACCACATCTCAGATGCACAATCACCAATACTGCAGTTTTCCACTACCGCAACCGTCGCTGTGCAGGCCTCTTTATCGTGCCTTCATCGCCATCGTCCGGGCCTCTTTCACACGTGGCAGCGCACACCCACCACAAACACAGACTGCAGTCCTCTTTCTTTTCTTCACCTTCATCCCTGCAGATTACTCTGTTGTCATCGATCTTGAAAGAACCACCAGATTTCCACACCAACAAAAAGCACGGTTGGAGCGATCTAGAAGAGGGCAGGTGCGGGTCCAGGCGGTTCTGACGGCGAAGGAAGGGGGAAGAGGGCAATGATGACAATGGAGGACTGTGATTTAGAGAAGTCGATGGAATCTCATCGTCAAATTGGTGCTGGCCGATGGATGGAGGCGGAGGGCGGCGAGATTGGGGGAGGGGGGTCGGCGGAAGGAGGGGCAGCGAATTTGATTTTGAATTGGGGTGGGCGGTGAGTGGGGGGGGGGGGGGTGGGTGGGGGGCGAAGGGGGCACCTGGGGAAGGGGATTCTCAACTTTTTTTTTAATTTTGATTTTGATTTTAATTTTATTTTTATTCTTAAAAAATGTTTTTTATTTTATTTTTTATCTTTATTCCACATCAGCAAGTTGGTCTGGTGAACCCGAAATGATGGTCTCATGTGCACCGTACGTGCGATTTCAGCCCAAATAAGCAATTCGGACCGAAATTGAACATAAATTGCACTCTTTGAAAAATTGTTGTCCAAATTCGCCAGTCCAAATAAATAAAGTCCTACATTGCCAGGGGCCCTATTTTATGGGATAAAAAAGTAGTTTACTCTTTTTTTTAATGAATTTGTGCCTTTTTTAATTTATTTCGTTAAGTCATTAATTTTTTTTAATTTATTTCGTTAATTTATTAATTTGTGCCCTTGATTTATTTCGTTAATTCATTCATTAATTGAGCATGCATTTTAACTTCGTTAACTCGTTAATTTTTTTCGTTAGTTCGTTAATTCTTGATTTCGTTCTTTGTGCTTTTTTTTCTTCGTTAATTTGTTAATCCCTTTAAGTTTTGTTCGTTAATCCATATTTTTGTGATAATTATTTTACATTTTTTGTTTATATTTTTCAGATATGACTTTCTTAGTGACAATATGGTATGGAGGTTACTGACAAGGTTTGCAGTATATAAATGGCATTCAATCAGTGATAAATGTGGCACCCCAATCCTCATTAATTGGGAATCAGGCCGTCACCCTTTACTTATTTACTAATTAAAGAATTAATAAGACACTTTACAGCGGAAGACTTTACGAAAACACGAGATATTTTTTTTTAAACATAACATAACTACTTCTAAGACTCGTGTCTCACCCACATTTTTAGGTAAAATGCTCAAACAAACTCCTACATGAGATAACATAATAGAACAAACATATTATACCAAAATATAAGTCTAGGCCCATCATCTATCATAATTTACATGTTCAAAATATAACATTATTCCTAAAAGTAAGTATTGTTTAGGTATTTAAACATTGAAGGAGTGATGGAAAGACAGTTCAGCTCGCTACACGTCCACATCATCATACGCCGAACCTGAAAATATTAAAAGTAGAATCATGAGATACCTCCGGAGAGGGATCCCAGTGGGATAACTGTACTCTCTAATATATATTGAAGTAATTAAATTGTTAAGCACATACCACATGTCCGTTGGGCACGCTCACCCTGGACCATACATAACATAAAGGAATGTGGGAGTCGCTCGCCCACTAAACCTTGCTTTCATAGACCAGGCACTATGGCCCTTATGGTCGTCGCCCGATAATGAAACAACTACCGGTTATAGCTACGGAGCTTCAGCCATAGATTTTCATACATAACTTACTAATTTAATTATCAACACATAATAGAGTGTAGAAGTTACCCACTTTAAGTTGACGGTCTGAGGATTGCTTCTGGATTCACCGATCGTCTCGATTGCACTTGACATACTTAACCGTTTAGTTTCTTACGTCATATAACATGATCTTTTGTATCTTATATTAGGTTATTTAGTCTAAAGCATAATCATTAATAACTTAAGGTAAAAACTTCGTCCTAAAAGTAAATATTATGATTCTATACACATTATTCAAATGTTTATATTAATCAGACATTATGTAATATGTATATTAGATTCATATATGAAGTTTTGATGATGATATTGTCATATAAAATCATTTAAACATGATTAGCATATAAAAGAAACCAATATACTTATAACCTAAGCTTTAGATATTTAAACTAGCAAATTTTAGTCCTAAAATGACACATAAAGATGTAGCAATTTTAATAATTCATATATAATTTCTAAAATCACAATATTATTCATATGATCATATATATTCATTTAGGTTAACATACTGAAAATTCATAGATTTTAATTTCTTGTACAAAGAATCCAAAATCATTCATCTAACTAGTTTTCCACTTGAATTTCAGCTAGAAATCAACCTTCAATTAAGAATTTATCCTATCTTATAGGATTGGTGAAAACTTTTCATATTTTAACAGACTTTAGATAACACACTGAAGTATAACACATAAAACCTTCAAGCATGAATAAGGTTAACATAATTAGATATGAATTTTACAAGTTGACTGAAATTAGTGCATAACATAGGCTGAAATCAGAGTTTCTTGTAAAATTCCCTATAAATATAATTGTGCTTTAAAATTCATGAGGTGAATTTTATTATGTTCCTAAGATCAATTTCTATAACATAGCAGAATATAACATATTAATATGATGTAGAAAAATAGTTATGAACTTCAGAAATTGATAGAAAACTGAGCATTGTTTCTGCAGAAAACATGTTATCTTATAAAATTTGGAATAAATCGTACCAAACTCCTAAAATTACATACTAAAATTTCTGCAGATACCTAAGAACGCATTCTAAAACATGGTAAAATATCATACGTAATATCGAAGGGTACAGGTTACTAAAATTCTCTGATTTAGACCTAAAAACAGTATGAATTTGCTGCAAAACAGGGTCATGTTTGAAAATTCATAGTAAATTGAGATTAACTCCGAATAATATGAAATTTAACATACATGTTCTACAGTTCATATATTAGACTGTGTTAAAAAGGGTTTAGCCCAAATCGATTCCTAAGCCTATCAGAATATTTCTGAACAGAGAAGCAGAGCATGGAAATGGAATTATAACATGGAAGCATGCTATCTTGTTTCATTCATGAAATTTATAAACAACAAATTCTCAATCTAATGCTAATGAACATTTCTGTATTTCATAACCTAAGATAATAGCCTTATATCATTAGAAATTAATGGAAGAATTAAAAAGAGTGCAACTAAGATACCTTCTAAACTTTAAAGAGAAGAAAAGAGGTGTGTACTGTCTTGTCTTGATTACTGCTCTCTTACTATTTCTTTCTTCCATCTGAAAATCTGTCTCCTCCTTTGTGTAAAGTATGTAAGATGATATTCTCTGAAGTTTTCTTTTCCGTAGGAGATATAGTTGGAGGTTTAAAGAAGATGAAGTAGGAGGTGGCCTAACATAAACTTAGGAGGTGGCCTAACATAACCTTAGTCACCATCATGCATGTGTGTATATCTATATATTCAATTATTTTACTAATTCTTCTTCTTTTCCCTTTTTTTTATTTAATTATTTTTATTAGATTGATATTTTATAACTTATCCTGTACTATATAAATATATATACATCTATGTAGCTCCACGCACGCGCAACCTTATATATATATACATATATATACCTATGTGTACTTATTTTATTTATATAAAGAAATAAAAAAAAAGTTTACAATAGCATAAATTATAAAAAAGTATACTTACTCTATGAATTTCATTACAAAAGGAAGGTAATTTATTCATATAATTTACTTGTGTAAAAGAACATATTTTGATACACATTATGGTGCATATATTCATGTTCAAACAATATGTTTCATCACATAAAATAACATATAAATATCATAATGAAATTTCATAAAATAAAATAATCCACGATGATAGGTTGAAAATGTATGCATTTAATTGTTGATTTAATCGAATTCTTATTATCTTTTATTCGATTGAATGCATTGTTTTCATACCTATTTGCATTATTGAACTTGAGATACTTCACATGTTATTTTCTTGATTAATATAGGAATTCTTGAAGTATTTTGAAGTTCCATGGGCCAAGGCCCAAGAGTCATGAAGATCAAGGAATGATATACTATCACCATGGGCCTAGGCCCACATCTATGGAGGAGAGAGATGGTATAAAAGAAATTGATTTCTTTTGACACAAGACTCACGCACGCAGAGAGGAGATTAGAGAGAGGATTAGATACACTTCTTGGACTTTTGTTTATTCTAGTTTTTGTTTGGATGGATTATTCAACAACTTTTGTGGATTCGATCGAGATGACGATCGGCTAGTTTTCTAATTCCGGTTAGCAGGGATGTTTGAACCCAACTATCGTTTTATGTTTTAATTAATTCGTTTCTCCCTATCGATGTTTTGATTGGAATTGATTGTGCTATCTGTGATGAATGTTTTCAATTATTAATGCTTGATTTGGATTGGCCACCTAGGTTAAGTATTTGATAGTTGATTGCTAGAACTTTAAATCATGAATCCTAATTGTTGTGGTTTAATTTTCATTGGTAGTAAACTAGGGGTCGCGCATCTCTAGGGTAGCACAATCCTAGATTATCAAATCGAGCTTGTGTATTTGGAGTCTAGTTCACCCTATCGTCTTGGTTATTAATGCGTTCAATGAATTAAATCTAGAGAGCTTATTCTAGGTTGTTCAATTGAATAGGGTTAATTAGTGATCTTATCCTAATTTAACTAATCATAAGAGACGATTCGATTTAACAGAGCTTGTTGTTAGATTAGGGGTGATAATTCCATGATAAACTGAGATTGGGGGTAACATTGATTAAGGCTAATCGATATTGGGGGATAACTGATCTGTTAACTGGAATGCTTTTTATCATTTGATCTTTGTCTAGTTGTGATTTGCTTCTTTAGTATTTCTTTTAATTTAATTATCAATCAATCTGATAACCCCCATACCCTTCTGTTCCTTTGAGTTTAGACATAGGTAAACACAATTGAATTATCATTCTCCGTGGGATCGACTCTTACTTGCCCTAATTACTAATTGGTTAGGATAAGAAGAATTAATTAATTTTATCGCGTCGCGACAGCGCGGTCAAATTTTGGCGCCGTTGTCGGGGAATTGATTTAATTTGATTGTGTCATCTTTTGTCTTTTTCTGTCTTTATAAAAAAAAAAAAAAAAAATTTTTGAATCTGCTCTGTTTTGTCGTCGTTTCTGAATTTTTGGTTGAATTCCCCTGTTTCCAAGTCTGCTCTGTTTTGCTCTGTTTTTCGCACTGGAAACCCAGTGTGACCTATTTCTTCCAGTGTTGAATTCTGCAGACTGCTTCATCGAATTAGTCTGATTTCTTTTCTGAAATTTTGGATCTTCACGTTCGAAACTTTGTGATTTCAGGTTGTGGATGCGCACTCGTTCTCAGGGCAGTAAGGATCTTGAATTTTACCCTGAAATTACCCGAAGAGATCGAATTTTAAGGCAACAAGCTAAGCGAACTTTGGAGTTTACACTACCACCTCCCGAATCCGATATCGGTGATTCCGAAGAAGAAGAAGGAGCAATGGCTGAAGAACGAACTTTGAGGGAGCTAGCAAATCCAAGCCTCACTCAACAGCCCCTTTGCATCACTTTTCCTGAACTCCCTGATGCTATCAATTTTGAATTACGATCCGGTTTGATTCATTATTTACCCTCTTTCTTTGGTCTTGCAGGTGAGGACCCCCACAAGCATTTGAAGGAATTTCACACCACCTGTTCGAGCATGAAACCATCAGGGGTGACGGAGGAGCAAATCAAACTTCGTGCATTTCCTTTCACCTTGAAGGATGGTGCAAAAGATTGGCTTCACTACCTTCCCTCGGGAACCATTACCACTTGGGATGAGATGCAACGCCAATTCTTGGAGCGGTACTTCCCTGCATCCCGAGCTGCTCATATTCGAAGGGAGATATGTGGTGCCCGACAAAGGAAGGGAGAAACTTTGTACGATTATTGGGATCGTTTCACAAAGTTGGAAGCTAGTTGCCCACATCACCAACTTTCTGAGCAATTGCTGATCCAATATTTCTATGAGGGCTTGTCTCCAATGGATCGAAATGCAATCGATGCAGCCAGTGGAGGAACCTTGATGGATAAGACACCCTCAGCAGCAAGACTTCTCATCTCGAACATGGCTAAAAGCTCACATCAATACGGCAGCCGAGATTATTCGGATTGGAGCGTAAAAGAGGTAAATGAATCAACTGTTGAGGATAAAATTTCTGAATTAACTGCTCTTGTTCGTCAAGTTGCCACAGGTGCTCCTCTTGTGAAGCCATGTCGTATTTGCAACACCACCGAGCATACCACGGACACATGCCGAATTCTACTTGATGAGATAGAAGCTCATGCCAATGCTGTGGGAAGTGGAAACTATCAAGGGAGAAAATACGACCCATTCTCAAACACATACAATCCGGGATGGAGAGATCATCCAAACTTTAGATGGGGAAATCAGCAAGGTGCCATCCATGGAGAAAATAATAGGCCCCCACAAGTCTTGAGAAACCCGAATCATCAAGGAGGAAATTCCAATTATCAAGGGCATTCATCCGGGCAAAATTCAAGTTCATCCTTGGAGGAGATGATGAAGACGCTAGCCTCCAACGCCATGCAATTTCAGAAAGACACTCAATCAAGCATCAAGGACACCCAATCAAGCATCAAGAATCTCGAAATGCAAATGAGTCAATTGGCGACGGCCGTGAGCCGTCTCGAGGCCCAAAGCGGAGGGAAATTACCATCTCAACCAGAAATAAATCCAAGGAATGTCAGTGCCATGACTCTACGGAGTGGGAAGGAGCTGGAAAATCCGAAATTACCTGCTGAAACTCCGAAAGTCGATGAGGAAGACGAACCTGCCGAGCAGTCTGACACTGGACCTCCAGTGTCGAAGCAGTCATCCAGTGTCAAAACTCCGAAGTCTGCAAAGGTAAAAAATGAATTTCCTGAAAATTTTCCTATTCACTTGGTTCCTTTTCCTTCCAGGTTGGCACGAGCAGCGAAGGAAGATAAGGAAAAGCAGATCCTTGATGTGTTCCGTAAAGTCGAGATCAACATACCATTGATCGATGCAATCAAGCAAGTTCCAAGGTATGCAAAGTTCCTTAAGGATTTGTGTACGAACAAGCGAAAGCTCAAGGGGGATGAGAAGGTCGTGATGGGAGAGAATGTTTCAACTATTTTTCAGAAAAAGCTCCCTCAAAAACGAAAAGACCCAGGTATGTTCGTCATCCCATGTCGAATAGGAAACACTAGAATTGAGCGTGCTATGCTAGATTTAGGAGCATCGATAAATGTCATGCCAAGATCCATCTATGCATCCTTAAATTTAGGGCCATTGAAAGACACACGAGTTGTCATTCAATTAGCCGACCGTAGCACCGCATATCCCGATGGGGTTATTGAAGATGTTCTAGTGGAAGTAAATAAACTAATATTTCCTGCAGATTTCTATGTTTTGGATATGAATGGTGACCCATCAATTTCAGCACCTATATTGTTAGGGAGGCCATTCTTGAATACCTCTCAAACAAAGATAGATGTTCGTGAGGGGACTCTCACAATGGAATTTGATGGGCAAATCATAAAATTCAATATTTTTGATGCCATGAAGTATCCTGACGATGATAATGCTGTTTTTGCTTTAAGTTCGATTGATCCGTTGGTCGAAGATGTTTTTGAGATGCATTTCAGGGACACGTTGGAGGTTATTTTGACTAGAAATGTGGAGGATGAAAGAGAGTTGGTGACCTCCCATGGAAGCAAAGACATATCAGAAATTGTTGATGCACTTCAAGCTCAACCCTTTTTGTCACCAAGGTATGATTTGCATTTTATTAGTCTGCCCGAGTCTAACCAAAAGATTCTTCCTTCTATTGTGCAGGCTCCGGAACTTGAAATGAAGGTGCTGCCCAATCACTTGAAATACACCTACCTTGGAGAAAATGACACACTACCTGTGATCATTTCAGCAAAATTGAATTCCAATCAAGAGGAAGCTTTGGTGAAAGTGCTTAAGGAGCATAAGAAGGCCATTGGATGGACAATCGCGGACATTAGAGGAATCAGCCCCTCCTTGTGCATGCATCGAATTCTTCTTGAAGACGAAGCTAAACCATCTCGGCAACCCCAAAGGAGACTTAACCCGCCAATGATGGAGGTAGTGAAAAAGGAAGTGCTGAAACTGTTGGATGTTGGAATTATCTATCCAATATCTGATAGCCAATGGGTAAGTCCTACACAAGTTGTACCCAAGAAATCGGGAGTCACCGTGGTTGAAAATAAACAAGGTGAGTTAGTTCCCACTCGAGTGCAAACCGGGTGGAGGGTTTGTATTGACTATCGTAAGTTGAACTCCGTCACTCGAAAGGACCATTTTCCTTTACCTTTCATAGATCAAATGCTTGAAAGACTTGCCGGGCACTCTCATTATTGCTTTTTAGATGGTTTTTCAGGGTATTTTCAGATTGCCATAGCATCGGAGGATCAAGAGAAGACTACATTCACATGCCCTTTTGGAACATTTGCCTATCGTCGAATGCCATTCGGTCTTTGCAATGCACCGGCAACTTTTCAAAGATGCATGGTAAGCATATTTTCAGAATATGTGGGTAGTATAATTGAGGTCTTCATGGATGATTTTAGTGTGTATGGTAACTCTTTTGAAAATTGCTTGAAAGGTCTTGAATTAATTTTGAAGAGATGTGTGGAAACTAACCTTGTTTTGAATTGGGAAAAATGTCATTTTATGGTTGAACAAGGAATAGTTTTGGGTCATATTGTTTCTATAAAGGGAATTGAGGTTGATAAATCTAAGGTAGACCTTATTTCGGCCTTACCTTACCCCACGAATGTGCGGGAAGTGCGTTCTTTTCTTGGTCATGCAGGTTTTTATCGAAGGTTTATCAAAGATTTTTCCAAGGTAGCATCCCCAATGTGCAAGTTACTTCAAAACGATGTGAAATTCGAGTTCGATGGAGATTGCAAAAAGGCATTTGATGAGTTAAAAGGAAAGCTAACATCACCACCTATAATTCAGCCCCCAGATTGGGCATTGCCATTTGAAGTGATGTGTGACGCGTCGGATTATGCCGTTGGAGCCGTTTTGGGTCAACGAGTTGGGAAGGCTGCTCATGTGATTTATTATGCATCCAAATCCTTAACCCCAGCACAAGCAAATTACACTACCACTGAAAAAGAACTCTTGGCTGTTGTTTTTGCTTTAGATAAATTTCGATCATATTTGTTGGGAACTAAGGTTATTGTATTTTCTGACCATGCAGCTCTCAAATTCCTACTCATGAAAAAGGAGGCCAAACCGAGACTTATTCGATGGATCTTGCTTCTCCAAGAGTTTGATCTAGAGATTAAAGACAAAAAGGGGTCTGAGAATTGTGTCGCTGACCATCTCAGTCGGCTGGTGCACTCTGAGACGGGCCCCCCACTCGCCGAAAGCTTCCCGGACGAGCAGTTGTTCGCTGTGCTATCACACTGGCAGGGACAGACAACATTGGGCGATCCAGTGTCAAATCCCGATTCTGAACCTTGGTTTGCTGATATTGTAAATTTTCTTGTTGCAAAAATTTTTCCTCCAGGTATGCCGAAGGCTCGAAGGGACAAACTTCGAAGTGATGCAAAATACTATGTGTGGGATGACCCATATGTGTGGAAACATTGCACGGATCAGATCGTACGACGGTGCGTTCCAGATTCTGAATTTCATTCCATACTTGCATTTTGTCATACACAAGCTTGTGGAGGACATTTTGGAGCCAAGCGTACTGCACACAAGGTCTTGGAAAGTGGGTTCTATTGGCCAACTCTCTTTAGAGATGCTTTCGAATTTTGTAAGTCTTGCGATAATTGCCAACGAACAGGTAACATTTCTCGCCGAAATCAAATGCCCCAAAATCCCATTGTAGTTTGTGAGATTTTTGATGTTTGGGGAATGGATTTCATGGGACCGTTTCCCTCCTCCTTTGGTAATTTATACATATTGCTTGCGGTTGATTACGTCTCCAAATGGGTCGAAGCTAAGGCTTCGCGAACTAACGATTCGAAAATTGTGGCCTCTTTTGTGAAGTCTAACATCTTTTGCAGGTTTGGAATTCCAAGAGCCATCATTAGTGATCGAGGCACACATTTTTGCAATCGTACAATTGAGCTTTGTTGAGGAAGTATGGTGTCACTCACAAGATTTCTACAGCCTACCACCCCCAGACAAATGGTCTAGCGGAAACGTCGAATCGAGAGATCAAATCCATTTTGGAGAAGACCGTTAAGCCGAACCGTAAGGATTGGAGCCTCAGGCTTGAAGACGCTCTTTGGGCATATAGAACAGCGTACAAGACTCCAATCGGAATGTCACCATATCGACTTGTGTTTGGCAAAGCATGTCATCTTCCGGTGGAGATTGAGCATCGAGCTTTTTGGGCAATTAAACAGTGCAACTTGGACTATGATGAAGCGGGGATGCATAGGAAGCTTCAATTGAGGGAGCTTGAGGAAATAAGAAATGACGCATTTGAGAACACGATGATCTATAAAGAGAGAGCAAAGACCATTCACGATGCACGTCTTGCAAGAAAAAAATTTGAAGTGGGGGATAAAGTTTTGCTTTATCACTCTCGTCTCAAATTGTTTCCCGGTAAATTGCGTTCACGTTGGTTAGGCCCTTTTGTTGTTTCTAACGTATTTCCTCATGGTGCAGTTACGATTCAAAGCCACCGAACGGGAAAAATATTCAAAGTCAACGGACATCAACTCAAACCATATTTTGAGGGATTCCGTGACGTGGAAGTTGAGAGAGCACCACTGGAAGACCCACCATCTATCTAATAAGGGAGTTTCGTCGAGCAAACGACGTTAAACAAAAGCGCTTTGTGGGAGGCAACCCACACTTCTTTGTTTCTTTTCCCTTTATGTTTTCCTTTCCTTTTAGTTTAGATGTGTTTTCTTTGTTCGTGTCTTGGTCGTGTTAAAAAAAAAAAAAAAAAATGACTGACCCGGGTCGGGTGCGGAGCGACCCGGCCGGGTCGGGTGTCCAGCAGCAGAACGCGCGCCAGGCCGTAGGTGTGACCCGTGCCGGGTGCCCAGCAGCCCGGCCGGGTCGCGTGTCTCATCTGGAGGGAGCCCGGGCCGATGGTGCGACCCGGGTCGGGTGCCCAGTGCCCGGGTCGGGTCACGAGTCTCATCTTCAAGCTTGAGATCTCTATGCCTTTATCTTCACCTCCTGCACATTTTTTTTCCCATTTCACTTACCCTAACCCCCAAATTTGAAATCTGCAGAATCACGCCGCCGACGCCAGTCGCCACCGCCGCTCGCCACCGCCGGTCCGTTACCCAGGCCCTCCCAAGCTCGCGAGCTGCCCCGCCGTCGCGCCCCTCAGCGACACTCCACCCTGCGCCGCCGCCTTCGCCCGCCTGCGCCGCCGCCTTCGCCCGCCTGTGCCGCCGCCGTCGCGCCCCTCAGCGCCACTCCACCCACAGCCGCCGCCTTCGCTCGCCTGCGCCGCCGAGAACCACCCAGCCGTGACCACTGCCACACCGTGCTAGGCCACCACTTCATCTTCTCGGTGTCATGCCTCGCCGTACTCGTTCTCAGAGAGCAGCCACTTCCGGATTGGCGGATGTCGACCGACCACAGCCATCCCCCGAGAGACCAATTCCGAGACGTACCTTCATGCACATTCCCAATCCACACAACATCACATTCGAGGGACCGGGACACCATAATCGGTACGTTCAACTAACCAATCGGAAGGTGTTACCTCATATCTATCTTGACGAATGTATTTTACGTGAGTTGGGGTTATATGATGATGTGATGGCATTTGTTGAGTACATGAGATGGAGGAAAGTAGTTCTGGGCGGATGGGCTGTGTATGAGGACCTGGTTTACGAATTCTATAGTTCGTTGGAGGCTGATAGGTTGGTTGAGGGGGGGATCACATTCCGTCTGGGTGGTAGGCGTTATGAGTGGAGATTGGAGGATTTTCAGGCTATCTTTGGGATGGATGCCCCCGATACGACGACGATGCTCTTGGATCCTTCGGCATGTTGGGAGTTGATCACTTTGGATGCCGGGCCGTTTCGTGCAGGTCGAAGTAAGGCTAGCGCTATCCGGAATCCCATTCTACGTTATCTTCAGCGTGTGATGGCTTGCACGATTTCGGGACGCTACACGAACCGAAATGTCCCGGAGAACTTTGAGCTTCAGATGATACATGCCATGCTTTATGGCCAGAGTGTGCCCTCCATTTCCGAGTTCGTTCGACACTTCCTTGGCGTCCTCAGCACGCAGGAACCATTTGTCCTCGGAGGGTACGTGACTGCTATTGCCCAAGCCATTGGGATCGATTTAGAGGAGCGGAGTCCCACAGCACCGACTCGTTTGGACAAGACTTTATTGCTGAAAATGGGAGTGCTAGTTCGGCAGGGGTCCACACTTCTGTGGCATGTCTCCGACTCTGAGACACTCGCGTTGCCAAACCCAATGTTCACGACCTTGAGGTCGCAAGTCAATGTTCGCATGGCATACACGGTGCTTCCACAAACCCCAGCTCCCCGTCTGCCATCCGGTTTGGAGGGCTCAGCCTCTCATTCGGGATCACACTCTCGCTTGGAGCAGCGGGTGGATGAGTTGGAGCTCAATCAGGAAGAATTACAAGCTCGTGTGGCGGAGTTGGAGAGAGAGTTACAGCATCGGCGACGTGGCCGCTCGTCCCGCCGATGATCAGGTGTTTGCTTTCCCTTGCTCTCATTTACTGTTTGACTTGTGCTTTATTTGTTTTTGATTCGATTATGATTGCTTGGGACAAGCATCATCTACTTGAGAGGGGAGGGGATTGGTGCTTTTGTGTTGTTGACGCTTTTGTTCTGCTGAGTTCATATAGTTTTTAGGCTCATATAGTTGCATGTAGGTTGTTTTGTTTTGCACGTTTACCTGCTTTAGCACGTTTATTTTTCTCTAGCATTCGCATAAAAAAAAAAAAAAAAGAAGAGAAGATAAAAGTGATGAGTAATTATGCTTGCAATGATGATTTGAGAGTTGTTCGGTTTGATTTTGTTTTGGGAATTCGTTTGTGTTGGATGAAGTGTTGTGGACATTGTTTTCTGTTGGTTAAAAAAATGTGCTGAATAATCTTGAGGAATTGCTGTTGGAAGGATAACATTGGGTTGAGAATTGATCTATGATGATGAATTGATTTGTTTTGTTTACTTGCGTTATGAGATATACTGTAAAATTCCTTGATGGAAGTAGTTTGGATTAGAATTTGTGAGAGTTTAAACACTTTTGATGAACCCCTTGGGTGGAATTGTTTATGCCTTGGCTAGAATTGTTTATGGTTGTATGGAGAAAAAGGCGTTTAGTTGAAAACAAGTTGCAAAAGATGATGAGGTGTGGAATCAGCTACCTGCTCTTAGGGGTCCACGAGTGAAAAGTCGAGATGCGAATAAAAAAAAAAAAAAAAAAATCGAAAAAAAAAAGAAAAAAAAAAGAGAAAAAAAAAATTCGCAATGAAAACGAAGGACTAACCTAAGAGTGGTGTGGAGCTGCCAACCTCATCCAAATATTGTTGATTGGAGAATAAAAGGGGTGAGTCATTATGTGTCACAACTTAAACAAATTTTTTGATCTAAAATGAAGGAAATCGTAAATGGAATTTGAGTATGTCGATTGATTTGGGTGGCGAAATGAATTGATAAAATTTGTCTATGAAAGATTTGATCTCTGATGCCCTACTAACAAGTGTGATTTCTTGAGATAATTAAATTCAGTCCAACGTGCTTTTGTCTGCATATGCTTTATTTGACATAAACTTGAATTCCTATGAGTGTGGTAAGGATCTGAGCAAGCAATACTCGTTTTTGTTGTTTTATTCCCGATGTACTTCAATTCTTTTGTTGCTCGAGGACGAGCAATGGTTTAAGTGGGGAGGGATTTGATAGGTTGAAAATGTATGCATTTAATTGTTGATTTAATCGAATTCTTATTATCTTTTATTCGATTGAATGCATTGTTTTCATACCTATTTGCATTATTGAACTTGAGATACTTCACATGTTATTTTCTTGATTAATATAGGAATTCTTGAAGTATTTTGAAGTTCCATGGGCCAAGGCCCAAGAGTCATGAAGATCAAGGAATGATATACTATCACCATGGGCCTAGGCCCACATCTATGGAGGAGAGAGATGGTATAAAAGAAATTGATTTCTTTTGACACAAGACTCACGCACGCAGAGAGGAGATTAGAGAGAGGATTAGATACACTTCTTGGACTTTTGTTTATTCTAGTTTTTGTTTGGATGGATTATTCAACAACTTTTGTGGATTCGATCGAGATGACGATCGGCTAGTTTTCTAATTCCGGTTAGCAGGGATGTTTGAACCCAACTATCGTTTTATGTTTTAATTAATTCGTTTCTCCCTATCGATGTTTTGATTGGAATTGATTGTGCTATCTGTGATGAATGTTTTCAATTATTAATGCTTGATTTGGATTGGCCACCTAGGTTAAGTATTTGATAGTTGATTGCTAGAACTTTAAATCATGAATCCTAATTGTTGTGGTTTAATTTTCATTGGTAGTAAACTAGGGGTCGCGCATCTCTAGGGTAGCACAATCCTAGATTATCAAATCGAGCTTGTGTATTTGGAGTCTAGTTCACCCTATCGTCTTGGTTGTTAATGCGTTCAATGAATTAAATCTAGAGAGCTTATTCTAGGTTGTTCAATTGAATAGGGTTAATTAGTGATCTTATCCTAATTTAACTAATCATAAGAGACGATTCGATTTAACAGAGCTTGTTGTTAGATTAGGGGTGATAATTCCATGATAAACTGAGATTGGGGGTAACATTGATTAAGGCTAATCGATATTGGGGGATAACTGATCTGTTAACTGGAATGCTTTTTATCATTTGATCTTTGTCTAGTTGTGATTTGCTTCTTTAGTATTTCTTTTAATTTAATTATCAATCAATCTGATAACCCCCATACCCTTCTGTTCCTTTGAGTTTAGACATAGGTAAACACAATTGAATTATCATTCTCCGTGGGATCGACTCTTACTTGCCCTAATTACTAATTGGTTAGGATAAGAAGAATTAATTAATTTTATCGCGTCGCGACAGCGCGGTCACACGACATAAACGAATAAGTTTAGCATAAAAACCTAGTATCATTTATCCTCATTTAAACTTATCTATATCTTATCTTTTTACTTTCATCCATGTTGTCAAGTGAGTTGAGATCAAGCTCAGTTTCCTCCGTAAGCAATCTTGCAAAAACACTTTAAAAAATCTCGAAAGAAATATTAGATCATAAAATCTTTAAAATCATGAAGCATAACGTAACACGTAAATCATAACTTTAAATAACATAAGAGCTCACTACAAAATATTTTCAGAAAGGTAAAAGAATTTTTTTTGTGAAATATGCAATGCAGGTTTTCTTGAAAACGGGGTGTTACAATAAATCTCGAAACATTTACATATCAAGATTTATTGAGTGAGGTACATGGGATTGTGCTTGCTGATTTGAGTTGTTGGGGATATTTTTTCTATTCTCTGGTGGAAGTGAATGGAAGATTAAAGAAGAAAAAAAATCAAGAATGATTTTGATTTGCATGAGTGTTTTTCAAAGCAATAGGACTACTAGTTCTTTTCGTTTCGTTGAAAAGGATAGACGTCGGAGTATCGGGTGAATCTTCTTATCATGAACAACAGTGTTCAGTAGATGAGGAGACATGTCTAGGTGGTCAAAGTTTTAATCCGTTGAGTGAGGAGGCTCGAGATTTGAATTGGGTCAAGTGTTCTGGTAGGGCTACACGACGATCAATATTTTTATTCAACATGGGGTTTAGATGACAATTTGGTTGGAACGTCTTCAAATGATCCGTGGACACCTTGGCCGGCCTCATCTTGATGTGATATGTACAATTAGTTGAACTTTTTAGACTTGAATGTAGCCCCAACTGATGAGGCAGAAGAACCAGCACTTGAAGATAGATGGGCACAAGAAGACCAGCACAGTCGAACAAGTAATCAAATACTACTGGACTTATTATATTTAAAAATTTGTGTTAATTTGTAAAGTAAAACAATAATCAAAATAACAATTGTAGAATCCAGAATTTCAAAATTATTGTATCACATTGTAAGATAATAATAAATATGATTTTTTTATTGATTCAAAGAAAAATACCTTGCAGGAAAAACACGATTCTTTCCTAGGGCACCACTCAGATTTCGGTAGAAACTCGTACTGATAACGTGTTGTAAAATATGTTGTCCAACACGTCTTCTTATATAAAACAATAAACAATCAACAATATAGAAGTAACAAAATATAAAGAAGACAATATTGAGAAGGAAGAATTTTTATTCATTCATATTCAATCCTTTGAGAAATATATATATATACATGTAATAGTATGAATTCCAAAGGTCATGGAACATGAAGAGTTTATATATAGAGAAAAGGAGGAAATGAGCCAATCAGAAGAAGACAAGTGGAAAGCGAAAAGCTGGCGTGTATCAGAAAGAGTGCAACACATTAAAAGATGGAAACCTACCTACCTTCAATGGGCAAATTTCCTAATTTATAAATAGAAGAAGACTGAAGACTGAGAAGAGAGCGAGAGAGAAGAAGCAAGCACAAGAAAGCATGGAGAAAATCTTGTAGAGAGAAGAGCACAAGAGAGTGAGCTCAAAAGAGTAAAACGTACCAAAAGAAGATAAGTGCACAAGAGAGAGCTTAGAAGAGAAAGCTCAGAAGAGAGGGGGAAGGGCATATAGAAAGGAAGAAGAAAAGAATGTACAAAAGATAAAAAGAGAGAAGAAAGCTCAAATACTCTATGCCCAGAAACGCAAACTCAGTCACGCAGTCCTTACAGCAAGCTACAGCAGATAAACCTGCAAAAGAAGCCTAAGCTTGTTGCATCCAGTTGAAGAAGAAGAAGAAGGCAAACCTTTTAAGGACTGTCAAGGAGTGCTTAGTCAGGACTAGGATCCTAATAAGCTGTCCACTTTCTGAAGAAGAAAGTGAGGACCCTGTGTGGGTTGAGTAGGATCCTGTGTGGGTCGAGTGAGGAAAGTAGGCAAGCAGCTGTGAGCAGCTATGTGTAAGCTTGCTACTTACTTGTTAAGTGAGTGTTATAATAGATAAGGTTATATAAATCAACAAGCTTAACAAATGTTCCCTCTTGAGAAGAGGCAGAGAGGATGTAGAAGGATTACTCCACCTTCGAACCTCTGTATATCTATACGTTTATCTATGCTTACTATTCTATATGCACATCTTAAGTTAGATGCATGCCTTGCATATTTGGTCTTTACAGGAGAGAAAGCTTCCGCAATATAACTCTGATAAGTAACCTCCCAAAAGGTTACTGCCTCTCGACCTAAGCCTCCTGGAAAGATGAAAAGTTTGAAAATTGAGTAGGCTTATTCACCCCCCCTCTAAGCCCACTACCACTTGTGACCAACAAGTGGTATCAGAGTAGCATGCATAAAATATCCAACAAATGATATCTGATACCAACAAGTGGTATCCGAGCAGGTTGGATGAAATGTAAAGATCTAATCGATCTATCTAGATCCCATCCTTGATAAACATATCTCTCTCTCTCTCCCTCACATCATAGATCAGAAAAATCCATTGTCTTCGTTGAAGGATATGAGTGATGTGAAGACAACAAGCAACTAAGATGGATATGGAAAAACAAGATGAGTTGTGAAGAAAAGCTGTTCAGAAGCAGAAAGCTGGTGAACAACAAACTATGTTCAAGAAACAGGCTGCTAAGCAGGAAGCTATGCATGAGGAGTAAGCTTCTACCTAATGAAGAGCAAATTGATCGACAATGTAAAGCAGGTTGTTGAGCATGAAGAGGAAGCTGACACAAAGCGAAACTAGGGAGTATGAACCATACTGGAAGTTCTAGACTTCAACAATGAGCAAACAAGTAACCTTGGAAGAAGATGCTGAAGAAGTCAAGCGAAGGAGGGTAAGAAGAGAAGCTCACTCCATCAACCAGACCATCCTCCAGAAGGAAGCAAGGGATGAAAGAGGATCTACTCTTTAAACCAACTCTTAAAGAAAGTATAACGATGACCAGGTACCTCGTTCTAATTTGCTCTTATATTTTTGGTCTCGCTTATTCTCAAGTGATCATATGAGAACCAACGATCAAGAAAGCCAAATGAAAGAATCTTCAGATGACTGAAGATAACATTCTTGAAAGATTCTGGTCACTTGACTTCAAAATGAGAAGGGAAGCCTGTACGTTGACATTCAAACAGGATGCTTCACCTACTTATGCAAACCTCAGGATTACCTAAAATTGTAATGAAAGTGACCCTACATCTTAAAAGAGATAACCATAAAGTAAGAGGGAACTTCTATCACAAGTCAAGGTAACTCAGCAGACAAATGAGTTAAATCCTTGAAGAAACCCAAATGATATGGGTATGCCGAAAAATGTCTGCAACAACCTAACATTCCCTGAGGAAACCAAGAAGAGCAGCAACTCCAAAAAGGAAAGAGAACCATCTACCTTACTGGTATCATGCTTTGGCTTTTCTATACCTAAAGGAGTTCATACTCTAAAGAGATACATTAAGTAAACACCTGCACACACCTTTTTTTTTTGCTTACTAACAAAAATCTTGAAGGGAGCATACTGTCTCTACAACAACTGTTTGTTGTAAGGAAAGTTTGAATTCCTAAAAAGATAACTAACCCATAAGGACCTATACTCATATAGGTACCTATGTAAGGATATTCATTCTACAGGTACATTCAATAGGAAGCAGACACCAAAGAGCAACCCATAAACAACCGAAGCAAGATGTGATTACCACATAAACTCAAAAGAAGGTCAACTAACCCTCAGACAATAGGCTACTGAATTCAGGGGAACCTTTGACGAAATGACAAAGCTCTGACTACAGGACGCTAGACACCAGGTTGCTGGATACTAGGTCGCTGGATAACATGACGCTGAAAATCAGGACACTAGACACCAGATGGATGGATACTAGGTCGCTGCAAACCAGGATGCTAGACACCGAGCTACTGGATACTAGGTTACTAAAATTTAGAGTACTTGTCATCAAGTCACTGGAAAGGAGGTCACTGGTGGGTTACATCTCACCAAACTCAGCGGTTACCAAAGTAATCGGTAAGGTGCGTGCATGAAAAGCGGACCACCTTTTTCAGAACCCTAGGATGATCTCATCCGTACGATCGAAAAATCTAAGGGTGGAGAATCAAAAGTTGACCACATACTCAAGCAATTATCTCATGCAGAAGCAAAGAGCAAAAGCTGTAATAACTGCCAACAACTTTGTTGGAAATCGGCAAAACAATTAATGAGATCTTTTAAAGATCTAAACCTAACCATAGGGCCTCACAGATCACTCAAAACAGGGAGTATCTCAAACTCTATATATACATGCACTCCTTATTCTTCATCTTAATTCTAAAACCTTATCTTATCATTGGTACAACATGCCACCAGATTATTGGAAACCATTCTCTCCATTTTTTCTTAGAAGCACATTCTCTGCAAACAATCAACCAAGCATCTCCCAAATCATAAAAAATCACCTCTCATGCTTGACACTTGCTAAGCAAGTCTTTCTCAAAAGACTTGATCTTCTAGCTTACTGCCCTCACCTCAATTCCGAAGGACTTGCACACAAGTTCTCCTCTTAGAGGCCGAAGATAGAGTGGAAGGATCCCTCTCCAGTAACCCCAGAGCTTCAGCTCAATGATGATGTTAAAAAAGGGGAAGAAACTGTGAAGGATCATGGAAGATCAAAAGTCTTCCAGAGGTGGAGAAGAGAAGATTCCAGCCCTTCAAGGGTGTTGGATGAATTCTGCTTATAAGGGGCTGAGCTGGAGTAACAGTAGGAAGAGGTCGTGAGATTATATCAAGAGAGAGGTTGCAGTAAGCTACTGCGCCATGGCTCTCTCCGTCTTCTCATGACCCTCCCATCTGCTTTCCTTCTCTCTTTTGAAGTAGCCTCTTCACCTTTTTCGGCTCATCTCCACAATCAAAGAGGAAAACCAACTCGGAGGAAGTTCCTGCACCTAAAAGAGGGAAAAGCTGACAAAAAAAGAAGACAATAGCAAGCAAAAGGGGAAAAGAAAGAAAGGAAAGAGCAAGAGAAAGAAGAATGAGTCTAGATAGAATGTTTACATTGTATTTTGCTTATTGTGTTGTATTGTAAATGTTTTATCTATATAAAATATCTTTTGTTCTCTAAAGATCACTCCTTGTGACCTTTCTTTTTGACTTATATGTGATTTGATGAAAACAGTATGCTCTATTTTTTTATAAATCATACAATCTGTTTTTTGTGCTTAAATGATTATGTTCTTTTGATTTTATCTGCAAAGGTTTTGTCATCATCAAAAAGAGGGAAATTGTTGGAACATATTTTAGTATGTTTTGATGAGATAAAATCACAGAATAGTAACCCTCATTCTATAAGCATAACCAATCTTATGAGAGGTTACTGCAATGAGGTTACTGCAGATACGACAGAGAAAGCTTTAGAGAAAGGATACTGAAGAGAAATGGTGAAAGGAATCTGGTAGACTAATTAGGATACTGCTCACTGCAGGAAGCTACCTGGAAGAGACTATGCTTAGAGCATACTGCAAAACAGCAAGCTACTAAAGACTCAAGCTACCTGACAAGAAGCTACCTGGAAGAGACAATAACGAAGCAGATTGTGAAGGAGCAAGCCACAGAAGTCTCAAGCCACCCGAGAGCAAGGCTAGAAAGAGAGCTACAAAGCAAGCATGGAAGGAAGCTAGTAGTTACCGGTAGAGAGAAAGAGAAAATGAGCCAATCAGAAGAAGACACGTGGAAAGCGAAAAGTTGGCGTGTATCAGAAAAAGTGCGACGCACTAAAAGATGGAAACCTAACTACCTTCTATAGGCAGATTTCCTAATCTATAAATAGAAGAAGACTGAAGACTGAGAAGAGAGTGAGAGAGAAGAAGCGAGCACAAGAAAGTATGGAGAAAAGGTCGTAGAGAGAAGAGCACGAGAGAGAGAGAGCTCAAAAGAGAAAAGTGCACCAAAAGAAGAGAAGAGAAGAGCGCAAGAGAGAGCTCAGAAGAGAAAGCTTAGAAGAGAGGGGGAAGGGCATATAGAAAGGAAGAAGAAAAGAGTGTACAAAAGATAAAAAGAGAGAAGAAAACTCAAACACTCTATGCCCAGAAACGCATACTCAGTCACGTAGTCCATAGAACAAGCTACAACAGATAAACCTGCAAAAGAAGCCTAAGCTTGTTGCATCCAGTTGAAGAAGAAGAAAAGAAACCTTTTAAGGACTGTCAAGGAGTGCTTAATTAGGACTACGATCCTGATAAGTTGTGCACTTTCTAAAGAAGAAAGTGAGGAGCCTGTGTGGGTTGAGTAGGATCCTGTGTGGGTTGAGTGAGGAAAGTAGGCAAGAAGCTGTGAGCAGCTATGTGTAGGCTTGCTACTTACTTGTTAAGTGAGTGTTGTAATAGATAGGACTATGTAAATCAACAAGCATAACAAATGTTCCCTCTTGAGAAGAGGCAAAGAGGATGTAGAAGGATTACTCCACCTTCGTACCTCTATGTATCTATGCATTTATCTATGCTTACTGTTATACATATCTTCAGTTAGATGCATGTCTTGCATATTTTTTCTTTATAGGAGAGAAAGCTTCCGCGATATAACTCTGATAAGTAACCTCCCAAAAGGTTACTGCCTCCCGACCTAAGCCTCCTGGAAAGAAGAAAAGTTTGAAAATTGAGTAGGCTTATTCATCCCCCCCCCCTCTAAGCCTACTACCACTTGGGACCAACAGACTAAGTATATGTCATTGCAGCAGGCTACTAGAAGGAGACTGGAAGGTTACTTCGAAGGACACTGCTAAACAAATCACAAAATTGGCTAAGTATGGAAAAGTTGCATCAACCTTCAGAAAGAAGCTACAGATCAGGAAGCTAGCCAGAAAAGATAGAATATAGCAGTAACCGACTCCGGGAAGTAGTTACCTCAGATTGAGGACTCTGAGTTGCTGTTAGGAACATTCACGTCCGATCCAATCAAAGAGCGCCAACTGGAGGAATCAAAAGGACAAATTGTAGACTGGAATGGCGGCCGCAGTAGCAGTGGTGTACGATTACAATAGAATCACGTACGAACCAATCAGGTGAGTGTAAGGAACATTGTATAAGATTTTGATGAAAGACAAAACATGTAATAGACTAGAGCCTAGGATCCTATGTATTTAGATTTCATTGTAATTTCTGTAAATATAGGATCAGGAGGCTTGAAGATCAAGATTGGAGCATGAAGACCTTGCTGCATAAAATCATAAAAATAAAGTAAGTATACATATCTGCAACAGGCTGCTTCAAATAGGATACTAGCCGCACACTGCCCGAGGATGCTGAGTTCACTAACTGCTAGATGGACAAAGTAAGCTAAAGTCAACTGAAGCATTAGGAAGCTTCAGCGACCTGTTAAGTAGCAGTTACCTCGAAGAACGCGTACAAGGTTTACGTTACGCACAACCGCACTTTCAACCAATCAAGTGATGCCACATATCAAAAGCAAAAAGGAAGTCTGAAGAAATGTCAGACTAGGGATGGCGATTGCAGGAACAGATACGTGCACTCTTATAGTTCAGTGTATGAACAAATCAGAAGATGCCACGTTACTGTATGCAAGCTGTAAAGAAGGCTCGTTTTCTCCAACAGATAAAATCCTAACTCGTCTATAAATACCAGAAGACCGACACTTGAAACACACCTGAAACTCTTGCAACAAACGCACTCAAGCTGTCAAACACAAAACACTCATAAATCATTAGAAGTTTCAACTCCAGTCTAGCAACAAGCTATCTTTAGCTTAGAAGCTCATTGTTCCTTAGCTTGCTGCCTGTGTTGTCGAAGAAATCTTTCTTTTTAGACTGTTAAGGAGTTGCTTGATCAGAGGTTGTTCCTGATCAAGTATTTACGTTCTTAGTAGAAGAACAAGAGCTCTGTGTGGGCTAGTTGAGTTTGGTCACTGTGCAGTAACCCTATGTGGGTGAGACTGACAGTTCTTGTTAGGGTTAGGTAGTCTAAGCGAGGCTTGTGTAAATCAACCATTTAAACCTAACAAAGTCCCTCATTGAGAAGGAGAAGAGAGGACGAAAAGGGATTACTCCACCCTTGAACCTCTATAAATCGTTGTGTTCTTTTTATATTGCTCTCTGATTGATCTCATTCTTGGTGCTGGTTATTTGTCGTTTTCGTCTTTATTTCTCTTATAAGCATATCATCGGTTTTCAGAAAAAGAGTTTTGGTTTTAAAAGTATTTCCGCTGTGCAAAATATTCTCTCTGTTTAAAGCTCTTTCAAGGTAAACTGCTCAAGTAGTAACCTTATGTGCAGTAAAATATTTTGTTAACTGCCTAAGTATCTTCCTTAAAGAAAAGTTAGTAAAATTAAGTAGGCTTATTGAACTCCCCCTTCTAAGTCTACTACCACTTGGGACTAACAAGTAGGATCAGAGCCGGTTGGATTAATCGTTCGATCTAACTGATCAATCCTTGATCCCCTTTTTCTGAAAACTATCGCTTTTATCATAAGCATACACACTATGAATTCACATAAAGTACCTACGTTCTATATTGAAGAATATAATGATTAGAAAATTCACATGCAGGCACATTCATCAACTATGCATGATGAAATGTGGTATGTCATCACTGAAGGACCACCAAGGATTACAAAAGTTAACCCATTGTTTGCTAGAGCCACTGATGAAGCAGCTGATAGACAAGGAGATGCAAGAGCCATTCCACATCCAGCTGTTCTGGATAAACCTAGAGAAGAATGGACTGCTGATGAGAGGAGAAGAGCAAACCTTGATAATATTGCAAAGAACGATCTATTCCTCACTCTCGATAAAGGAACTTTCAGCAAGGTAAAAACCTGCAGAACCGCCAAAGAGATCTCGGAAAAGCTTGAGCAAATATGTGAAAGCACTGAGCTCACGAAAGAAAACAAAGTCTCAACAACAACTCAGAAGTTCGAGCTATTTGAAATGATACCTGGAGAAACCTTAGAGCAAATGGATCTAAGGTTCACAACCATCATTAATGAGCTTGAGTCATTAGACAAGATCTACACTCAAAAAGAGAAAAACACGAAGGTGCCGAGGGCTGTTCCTATTGAGTGGGATAGTAAGACAACATCCATGAGAGTATCTATGGATCTGAAGTCTATGAGCACATTCGATCTCTTCTCAGATCTCAAAGCCTTTGAGTTCGACATCAACAGAAGAAAGATGGAAACTGAAGGAAGCAACTCTAAGGTTACTGCACTAACTGCAAGACAGCCTCAAAAAGTTAAGAAGTCTAAAGAGCAGACATCTACCTTGGAGGCCACTGCAGAAGAATATATGACACTACTCCTGAAAAAGTTTCAAAAGTTCATAAGAAGAAACTCACGAACAGATGGCTTCAGGAGGAAGCAAAGTGAAACTGGAACTAGTGGGCAGTCACCCCGACCTTTGCTATAACTACAAAAAGCCAGGTCACTATGCCAGGGAATGTCCACATGCAGAAGTCCACCGATATCCAGAAGATGAACGAAAGGTGAGACAAGAAAGAAAAAGACAAGAACGCCAGAGGCTAAGGGTGCTAATCAGTGAGATAGAATCCTCTCAGGCAGCTATACCTGAGAAGACATCCAAGAAAGAAGAGTCAACCACCGATAGTGATTCGGAGGACTCATCTTCAGACGATGAAACCCTAATCTGCCTCATGGCTAAGAGTAACGACTCTGAAGATGAGGTAATATATCTTAACTCTCCTGTTCAAATTAATGAAAGGCTGAAGATGATTTGTGCTTTCAAACAAATCATGAGTGACTTTGAGCAAATCTTTTCAACTCATTAGGAGCTAAAAATAAAAAATATAGAGCTTAAGAAAGAGCATGCTTCGTTAGAAAAACTATTAGCTATAGAAAAATCAAAAGGCCAAGCATGCAGTAACCTTAAAACTGAAATCAGTAGACTCAGCTTGCAAGTCACTAAGTTGATAAGTGAGAAAAAAGCTCTGACTGAAACTATCAATACCTTTAACAAATCCTCTAAAGATTTAGATGCAATGTTAAAAATTCAGAAAAGTTTAAAGGATTATACTGGCATAGGTTACTGTGGAGAAAATTCCATTTCAACTGATAGCACTTCAAAGGCACCTACATTTGTGCCTGCAACTATCGCTCATCAAAATGAATTATCTATTTTAGAGGGAACTGCAAGCAGGAATGTAGGAAGCTTTGAAGGAAAGGGAAAAAGTCCCCTTGCAACTATCTATGAGTCTAAATCTGTCAAAAGTTGGCTCCAACAACCTAAGTATACTGAAAGCAGGAGCTATAAACAGCAATCTAGACAGATCAAAAGAACTTAACATTCGTACATGTCGGAGAGCTATGTGTCTAAATCTAGAGGAACCTATGTTCCTAGGAGGCAAAGGAAGAAACCACAAACACACCGAGCACATATGCAGTATCCTAAGGATACTGATAGAAATTCAGGAACCAACAAAGCTTATAACAGAAATATTGTTATAAAACAAGTATGGGTTCCTAAAAGGAGAATAGAAACTAACAAGAAAGGACTCGTACTTGTATGGGTACCTAAAAGAAAGTGATTTCTATTGTGAGTGCAGGAACTTGTGACAGGAAGCAGCAAGAAAATATGGTATATTGACAGTGGCTGCTCAAGACACATGACTGGGAACCAGAAGAGTCTTATCAACTTTAAAGCTTCCAAAAGACCCAAGGTCATATTTGGAGACAACTCCAAAGGAAGCATAAAGGGCACTGGTGACCTAATTAAAGGAAACATCTGCATCAAAGAAGTATCCCATGTAGAAGGCTTGAAATACATTCTCCTAAGCATTAGTCAATTCTGTGATAAAGGCTACTGTGTGGAGTTTAATCTCAACAAGTGTCTCATCAAGGACAATAAGACTCAGGAAGTCAAGCTCACTGGAACAAGGAAAGGAAACATCTATATTGCTAATTGGGACTCAGCAACTACTATTACATGTTTTATTGCCAAGGGTACTCCTGAAATTAGCGGGCTGTGGTACAAAAGATTGAGCCACCTGAACTTCAAAACCATGAATAAGCTGGCCAGAAGAGGATTAGTCAGAGGACTACCAGACATGGTTTACAAAAAGAGAAGTTGTTTGTGGAGCATGCCAGAAAAGAAAGCAAGTGAAGAGCTCCTTCAAAAACAAAACTCTTCGCTCTACAGAAAGGATACTGGATATGCTCCACATGGATCTCTTTGGACCAATTGATCCAATTAACATATCTGGGAAGAAATACACCTTAGTAGTAGTAGATGACTACTCAATGTTCACTTGGACGATGTTCCTTGCAAAGAAATTTGATACTCAGCAACGCTGCCAGAGTTCCTGAGAAGGTTGTAAATAGAGAAGTGTCTGAGCATAGTGAAAATCAGAATAGATAGGGGAACTGAATTTACCAACAAATTCATATAAGACTACTGTTCAAACAATGGAATCAAGCACGAATACTCAGCAGCCAGGACACCTCAACAAAATGGGGTTGCTGAAAGACGAAATAGGACTCTGAAGGAAGCCACAAGAACAATGTTAGTCGAAACTGAGCTGTCAAAGAGGTTTTGGGCAGAAGCAACCAACACAACATGCTACACACAGAATAGATGCCTGATAAACAAGGATCTAAACAAGACTCCCTACGAGCTGTGGTTTGGTTACTCTCCCTATGTTTTATTATTTTCACATCTTTTGATGCATGTGCTTCGTACTCAACAATCACTACAAGAAAAATGCAAATAGACTACACCCCTAAGACAACGGTTTTTTAAAAAAAACCGTTGTCGTAGACAAAATTGGCATTGTCGTAGACAAAACCGTTGTCGTAGGGTGCAAAAATGCGCTCATAGACAACGGTTTTTTGTTGGCGTTGTCGTAGAGGCGTAGTCGTAGGGTAAAATTTAGCCCTAAGACAACGGTGGTAACTTGAGGTTGTCGTAGAGGTGTAGTCTTAGGTAAAAAATGAACCCTAAGACAACGCTTATGATATGAGGTTGTCGTAGATATATAGTCGTTGACCCCTAAGACAACGCTTATAATATGAGGTTGTCATAGAGACGTAGTTATTGATCCCTAAGACAATGACAACTTTATAGCGTTGTCTTAGTTTTATAAAAGCGTTGTCATAGACTAATTTAACTTTATTTTTTATTATAGTAAATACATGTAAAATAGATTAAGTGTGGAAATTAAATCAATTGTAGATCCCCAATTGAAAACCCTAATATCTCTCTTCCTCACCCACGCCGCCACCCCCTACGCCGCTGCCCTCGCCGTCGCCCCCTCCACCGCTGCCCTCGCCGCCGCTCCCTCATCACTTCTGCCCCCGCCGCCGCTTCCCTTGCGCTGCTGTCCCCACCTCTTTAGATACTTATACTCTCACGCCTTATCTCATCCCCACCTCCGTAGGTCACCCACGCCGCCGCTACCCCCTTTGCCGCTGCTGTCCCCACCGTCGTTGCCCCTGCCGCTGCCCCCACCTCCGCTTCCCTCGTCATCGCTGCACTCGCTGGTCACCTGTCTTTCTCTCCAGTTCGCGATTCTCTCTCCCAGCTTTTCTACAATCATTATCAGGTAATTTCCCCCGCCGTCGTTGCCAGCTGCCGCCGCCGCTCTCATCCCCGCCTCATTAATTAGCAAGCAGTTAATTTGGTGACTCAACAAAACCCAATTTGTGCAATTCACGAGCTAACAGCAATGGTGCAACCCCCTTCCTATTCGTCTTCCTCCTCTCTCCACATGATTTCAGAAGACGAAGAGTTCTTGTTGGATGGGTCAGAATCGGGCTGGGTTGAGGCCCGAACTCACTGCGACCACCTGGTTCGTTATCGTCAAATCTGATACACATCCCAACCCCCGCCACTCCTTGCAACAGGTTTTTGGATTTTTGTCCCAGTATATTGATATTGAATTGTTGTCTATCAGTGAAGTGATTTTGAGATTAGGAATTCATGCATTTATGTTTTGATTTTCCAATTTGAATATATTTGCTCTTGGTTAGTGATTGAGATTAGGAATTCTTGGTTTTGGTAAAGGAATTTTGAATTGGGAAGGGTTTGGATTTGGTTGATTGGGTTTCTTTTGCTTTGGTGAAGGAATTTTGAACTGAGCTTGCAGTGTGATTTGGGTTTGGTTTTTGTTTGTGAGTTTTTAATTTTATCTTGATTTGCAGAAACATTAAGGATAAAGATCCTAATTTTAAATTTGAGTTTATGCATGATTCCAGTGGCAGATTGGAGAATATATCTTGGTCATATGCCTCATCTATCCGGTCATATGATATTTTTGGTGATGCTGTAGTCTTTGATACAACTCATCGATTGACTGCTTTTGACATGCCTCTGGGAATATGGGTAAGAATGAACAATTATGGCATGCCTTGCTTCTTTGGTTGTGTGCTTCTTCCTGAGGAAAAACTTGAGGTCGTTTTCCTGGGCTTTGAAGGTAAAAAAACCATTGTTGGTTCTATGTCTCAACTTGTTGTTAAA
>CM016721.1:30743794-30778100 GCA_005771605.1 Scutellaria baicalensis
TAATTGTTTCTGCACTACTTTAGTGCAGCACTAAAGTAGTGCTAGTGCTGGAGATGTTCTTATGCACAGGAGCATGCTGATTCGAGCTAATTTTGACAAATTTTGACCAATTTTGTCCATATATAATATTGATATACATGTGGCATCCACATGGACATTAAATTTCCATCTCACACCACATAATAATATTAAAAACAGAAAAAAAATCTAAAATTTATATATAATTCAAAAAATAAAATAAAAAACTAAAGTAAAAATAAAATAAAAATAAAAAAAAACTTGTCGCAAAAGTTGTCTTCTCCATCACCACCTTCCAATCTCCCACCACCACCCGCCGCCCCCTTCCCCAGCCGCTGCCGCCCCCTTGCCCCTCTCCTCTCTCTCTCTCTCTCTCTCTCTCTCTGGGGTTGCCGACACCGTGTGTGGGGTTTTGACTTCACCGCCCACTTCAGAGACATTAAATTTCCCCACCCACCCCACTTTAGAGACTGTTTTTTGATAGAGGAAATCAATGGTGGGGATGAGGAGATTCACCCACTTCACAGACTCCCTCCCCCTCATTCTCACTGCCAGACTTAGTGGATTACGGCCATGGCCTTCTCAGCTGTGCCGACTCTGTCTCGAGCGGGTGGCGAGCTCTGGTCGGTAAAGCTCTGGTTCATTCTTCGCAGCTATGGCGTGGCCAATCTCAGGAGATTCATCCACGGCCATATCAGGATGGATCAGAGCTTTGAGAGGATGGTGGAGGGCGATCGGAGATTCGAGGTGGTGGTCCCGAGGAGCTTCTCCACCGTGTGCTTCCGCATATCGCCGCTCGAGATCAGCAGAAAAGCTCATTAAAATTGAGACTATGATACAAATATTGAATTTAAGGATAACAAATTGATTTAATACTCATTTTATTTTTAAATTTGATTTTAAAAGGTAATTTAGATTTCATTTACATTTCAAATTCTTCTTAAAATTTTGAAATATTACACAATTAGATCTTAATATATTAATATAAATATGTCTTAAAGTAATTTTTGATAATAATAGGAATTACAACTAGAAGAATATAATTATTTCAATAAGTCAAAACAACAAAGTAGAATACAAAAAATATTCAAGTAATTATGAAATAATTAAAATGATTTTAACTTGTGTGTTAAATTTCGAGTTATACCTTTATACGTTAAATAATCTATATCTTTTTTTATTATTATTACTTTTTTTTTAAATTGCAATTTCGTTAAACTTTCTATCTATACAAATATTGATAATAAATATTATAAAATCATCACTAATATCTGAAGTTACCAAATTAATATTAAAAAGTGTAAACATATATAATTTTAGATTTTCTAATTAAATTACACTTTAATAAATACATATTAAAAATCATGGAAATTAAGATTTAATTTTTTTATTTTTTTGATATTTCAAATTCTTAATTTTTATGTTATAATTACTAATATATAAATTCATATTTAAATTAAGGTTTCAAATATTTACAAGAAAATATAAGGAATAATACTAAAATATTCTGAAAAGTGGTGGAAAATGGCATAAGTGTAATTCAAAACATAATAAATTATGAAAAACATGCCAAAAATTTTCAATTACCAATCCGTGAAAACATAGCTGATAATTAACTTTAACAGTTCAGGGAAAAACATGCAATATTTTTTAATTTACAAGTGTAGGTGATGTAGTTCTTTTAACACAAGGGCGGAAACACAAATATTTTATAGGGTGGAACTATCCACACCCCAATTCTTCTAAACATACCCCATTACTAAATACACCTCAATAAAAAAAATTATAACTTCCAAAATCACTAAGGATACCCAATAATCTCAATTATACTCTTATCTAAAAAAGAGAGAAAAAACAAACCCTAAACCTCATCTTCCAACCCACAGCCTCCAGCCTTCCCCCGTCACCATCCTGCGTCCATCTCTCCTCCTCTCCTCTTTCTTTACTTCAACCTCTACACTTTCTCCTTCTTTACTTCATTTCTCCCCACCTCTCTTTTCTTTGAAGAAGAAGAAATCTACCGAAAATAAGAAATTTTGAGAGGAAAATTTTCTAGACCTTCGTTCGACCAACCAGGGTCGAACATAAAGAGAAGAGTTCACTTCGGATTAATTGAACAAACTATATCAGGTTCGACTTGTTTCGATCGAACAAGTATAAATGGTGTGTTTTTTCGGATTCTTTTCCTTTTTTTTTCCCAACTGTCTTTCTTCCCATGAGGCTTTGGATTTCTGATTTGCAATCCAATTTCTCTTCACTGCTCTTGTTCTACTGCCATTGTTGTAGTTGAAGCCCTTCAAATGTTGAAGAAGGGAGGAGAGATTTTTTTTCTTTTCTTAAATAATAGAAAGGATATTTTAATCTTTTAATTATAATAACTTTTTATTTATTTTATTGTGGGGTGTGTTTAGGAATGATTGGGGTGTGGGTAGTTCCACCATATTTTATATCATTAGGGGTGACACATTTTACTTTTCAAATAAAGTTAAATATTTTCAAATAAATTTTGTATATTATTTTAAAACACATATTACAAAAAAAACTATATAATCTTAATAATTAATTAGTTTGAAACGTTTGAATAATTTCTTTTCAATCAAACAAAATTTATTTTATTTTTTCATTATTTATTGATTTATATTTTATTCTAAACTTTTTAAATTAACAAAATTTCAAATTTATAAATCATTTTCCCACTATGTGTTACTTTAACAAATTTAATTAAATTTTTTATATTATTTAATAATATATATTATCAAAATTTGAAATCATTTTCCCACTATGTGTTACTTTAACAAATTTAATTAATTTTTTATATTATTTAATAATATATATTATCAATATTAATTTTGATAGCATTTTATAGCAACATTAATTAGGTTAAATAGATTTAATTTATTAAAAGAAAAATGAAAATGAGAACATCTGTGGGATTGACAAGTATCCTTTATGTTTATTCCTTTAGTATATATAAAGATTGGGTAAAATCCCCTGTAATATTGAAATTACATAGCGAACACGTGGGTTTTCAGAAAGTAGTCAACGCGAAATACCCAAAATTGTTAGACTTTACGGGAGTATTGTCGACACGCCTAAAGTGCGAAATAAATTGATTTTTTGTCATTTTTTATTGTAAAATGACTATTTTAACCGTAACTTTATCTGAAATTAAAAAATGAACACAAAAAATACATCTTTAAGAAATCATAAAATAAATCTAAAATTTGAAACATGAAAAAGACAAATCTAAAAAGGGGATCAAATCCATGTACTCAAAATCTAAAACAAATCTAAAATTTGACCACGATCGCCGCCGTCGATGTTTGCTCCGCCCCTGCTCCTCCGCTCCGGCCATCATCTCCTTCCCAAGCTCATTTGTCATGACCAGTTCGAGTCGGACGAGAACGAAGAAGGTGGCGGCGCCACCACCGCCGGAGATGGTGGAGAGAAGTCTCCTTCTCCGCTGCCGCCACTTTCTTGATCACCCAAAACAGGGAAATTAGTTTTGGTATTTCTGCCGCTTATCAGAACCGCCGCCTCCACTGACGAGGTCTATAACCTCACCGCACAGTCTCACGTCACCGTCTAATTCAAGATTCCAGTGGCGGCGGTGCTTTTGTCATGATCGTGCATGGCATGTCTGTTATTTATGTTTGTGGTTAGAAGAAACGGTGTCGTTTAGATTAGTAGTCTTTGAATAAGTTGTACGATGTCATTTTGTCTTAGAGTCGATACGCTGTCGTTTGGTTGAGCATCTACTATAAATACGTTGTATACACGTTTCATTGGGATATGAAATATAACTAAATTTCAATCTCTTCTCTCTCCTCAATTCTTCTCTCGAATCTTCTAATCGAGCTCGCATGCTCAATTCAGTGTCACACTCGTGACAATTGGTATCAGAGTTGTAGCTGGACAATTTCATGTTGATACAATTAAGTTGTTAGGGAAGGCAGCTAACCAAGAGTTTATCATCTTGCTGGATTCTGGCAGCATTCATAGTTTCTTAGATCCCGTAGCTGCAGAAAGATTGGGATGTATTATTGAATATACCAATCCATTGATGGTCACTGTAGCTGATGGAAATAAGATATAGTGCAATTCTAAGTGCCCACAGTTTGAATGGGAGATGGGAAACTGCAAGTTTAGCACTCCAGTTAGGTTGTTGAGGTTAGGAGGATGTGACATGGTGGTTGGTGTGGATCTATTGATCCAATTTGGCCAAATCCTTATGAATTTTAAAGAGCATACTGTGGAATTCCGAATTAAGGATAAAATAGTGAGATTGAAAGGAATTCAACCACAACTTAAGTTGCATATGGTTTCAGCAGAGCAGCTGGGAATGGAAGTTCAGAAAGCTAAATCATCAGTTGAAGCCTATCTATGCTTGATCTCTACTCAAAGACTGGAAGAGGAGAAGCACAGTCATCAATTGTTAACTCCAATATTGAGTGAATATGCTCATATTTTTTAAATGCCTAAGGAGTTACCACCAAAATGGGAAATGGATCATCAGATTCCTATCAAGCAAGGGGCAGAACCTGCCAAGCAACATGCTTATAGGTACCCTCTTTTACAGAGGCAAGAGATTGAAAACTTAGTTAAGGAGATGTTACAATCAGGGGTTATAAGGCCAAGTAACAGCCCTTACTCTTCTCCTGTTTTGCTAGTAAAGAAAAAAGATGGCAGCTGGAGATTTTGTGTTGATTACAGGAAGTTGAATGCTATTACAGTAAAGGATAGCTACCCTATTCCCTTGATTGATGATCAATTGGATGAATTAAGTGGAGCACATGTGTTTTCCAAAGTGGATTTAAGAGCTGGTTACCATCAAATCAGAGTAGCTGAGCAAGATATCCATAAGACTGTTTTTGTAACAGCTTTAGGACTATATGAATTTATAGTGATGCTTTTTGGCTTGACCAATGCACCTGCCACTTTTCAGGCTGTTATGAATAAGGTGTTTTGTGAGTTCTTAAGGGATTTTGTTTTGGTTTTCTTTGATGATATCCTTATCTATAGTAGAATTATGGAAGACCATATGCAGCATTTGAGGGTGGTCTTTGAGACACTCACTAAGCATGGCTTGTTTGCAAAAATGTCCAAGTGTACTTTTGGCCAATCAGAAGTGGAGTATCTTGGACATGTAATTACTTCCAAAGGAGTAAAAGCTGATCCTAAGAAGATTAGAATGATGATCACGTGGCCTCAACCAGCATCAGTTAAAACCCTCAGGGGATTCTTGGGTTTGACAGGCTATTATAGGAAGCATAAGGAATTATGGAATTGTGGCCAAACCTCTGACTGATCTTACAAAGAAAGGGAGGTTCTTATGGAATTCTGAGGCTGAAAAGGCTTTTAGTGCCTTAAAGAAAGCTATGACTACTACTCCAGTTTTGGCTTTACCAGATTTTACAAAACCTTTTATTCTGGAAACTGATGCTTTTTATGGAGGTATTGGAGCTGTGTTAATGCAAGAAGGTCATCCTTTAGCTTTCTTGAGTAGAGCTTTGGGGGCTAAGAATCTGGGATTATCTATCTATGAGAAGGAATTCTTGGCTATCCTTTTGGCAGTGGAAAAATGGAGGTCTTACTTATTGCATGCTCCATTTGTAATCAGAACTGACCAAAAGAGCCTCAAATATTTACTGGAGCAGAAGATATCAACTCTCTTGCAACATAAATACTTAACTAAGCTTCTGGGGTTTAACTACACTATAGAGTATAAAAGAGGTGCTGAAAACAAGGTGGCTGATGCCTTGTCCAGAAGAAATATAGAAGATGCCACTTGTTCCTAGATTACAACTATTAGACCTGCTTGGATGGATGAAGTGGTCAAAAGTTATCAGAATGATTCTGATATACAAGCCATTATTGCAGAATGTGCTACTATTCCTCAAAATGTCTCTTTGTATAGCTACTTCAATGGATTGGTTAGGTATAAGGGCAAGGTAATGATTGGAAATGATCCCCAGCTACAACAGCAGATTATTGCCTACATGCATGGTTCAAGTGTAGGTGGACATTCGGGGGTAAATGTAACTTATCAGAGAATAACCACTACTTTTTGGTGGAGTGGCCTCAGACAGCAAGTGCAGCAATTTGTTTTGGAGTGTCATGTTTGCCAGATAAGCAAACATGAAAATGTGCATAATCCTGGATTGCTACAGCCTTTACCTGTTCCAGATCAAGCCTGGTCTCATATTACCATGGATTTTATAGAGCAACTTCCTACATTTGGCCACAGAGATACCATATGGGTGATTGTGGATAGACTAACTAAATATAGTCACTTCATTGCTTTAGCCCATCCATTTTCGGCTTCCCAGTTGGCTAAGGTATTCTTGAACTCTATCTACAAGTTGTATGGCCTTCCACATTGTATTGTATCAGCAGAGACAAGATTTTTACCAGTCAATTTTGGCGACATCTTCTTAAATTGATTGGCATTGAACAACACTTAAGTACAGCTTATCACCCTCAAACAGATGGCCAAACTGAGAGGGTGAATCAATGCTTGGAAACCTATTTGAGATGTATGTGGAGCAGCAATCCTAAGCAGTGGTTTAATTGGTTATCTTTGGCTGAGTTTTGGTATAATACTACCTATCATTCATCCTTGGGGGTCAGTCCATTTGAGACCTTGTATGGGTTCAAACCATTGCCTATGGGAGGGGGTCCTTATACTCACACAACTGTGGAGGGTGTCCCTCATTTGCTTATAGATATCCAAGCTGCACAGCAAATTCTTAAGGCATCCCTTAAGAAGGCACAGGACAAAATGAAGATTTATGCTGATAAAAGGAGGTCTCCTAGAGCTTTTGCAGGGGGATTGGGTGTATCTTAAGCTTAAGCCTTATAGGCAGAAAACACTGCATAACAGTCCTGTTTGGAAGTTGAATCCCAAATATGCAGGTCCATTTCAGGTGGTTGCTAGCATTGGTGCAGCAGCTTATAAGTTGGCTTTGCCCCCTTCAGCTAAAATACATCCAATTTTCCATGTTTCCCTTCTTAAGAAGAAGGTTGGACCACTTACTGTTGTGTTTGATGCTTTGCCAGAATTTGATGGAGATGGTAAAGTATTATTGCAGCCTCTCAAAGTTCTTGCTCGAAGGTTGATAAAGAAGGGTAACCAGCCTGCTACTCAGTTGCTGATTCATTGGGCGCATCTACCGGATGAGGAGGCTACTTGGGAGTACTATGAGGACATTGTTTCCAGATTTCCAAATTTATTGTCTTGAGGACAAGACCATTCTTGAGGGAGGGAGTATTGTCATGATCGTGCATGGCATGTCTGTTATTTCTGTTTGTGGTTAGGAGAAACGGTGTCGTTTAGATTAGTAGTCTTTGAATAAGTTGTACGGTGTCGTTTTGTCTTAGAGTCGATACGCTGTCATTTGGTTGAGCATCTACTATAAATACGTTGTACACACGTTTCATTGGGATATGAAAAATAACTAACTTTCAAATCTCTTCTCTCTCCTCAATTCTTCTCTCGAATCTTCTGATCAAGCTCGCATGCTCAATTCAGTGTCACCCTCGTGACAACTTTCTCCACCTCCGCTTCGGCCACCTCCGCCTTCATATCTACTACCATCGCCGCCGTCGCCCTGGGGACAAACCGTAGTCACATGACCTTCACCTTCACAGTCCCCTTCTTCACATCAATTTCATAGCCATTGTTGCAAACCCTTGCTTTCTCTCTCTACAAATTTTCTATCTCTGCATATTATAGGATGTGTTTAGAATGTGAAGAATTCAGATTGCAAGCAAAGAAGCATGAAAGTGAAACCAAATACATGGAGTATGGTTTGATAATTGGTTGTTGTTATCCTGAATCGTGAAGAAGGTGTGTTGGATTTTAGGAGTGAAATCATAGGGGGTTTCCCGGTGAAGAGAGTCTGCTGTTTTTTACTTTTTTTTTTAGAATTTTTTAATTAAACTATAATTTATTTTAAAGGTATAACGGAAAATTCAAAATAAAATTTAACGAAGTTAGACTTAATTAAAAAAAAAGTGTGTGTCGATTTTCTGATAACCCACGTGTTTGTCATGCAATTTCGATATTATAGGGGGGTTCGACGCAACATTTAGTTAACACAAGAGGGTTTGGCACAATAAACCCTATAAAGATTCTAAACTTTTTATATTTTGCATTTTTTATTACTTGGTCTATTTGTTTTAATAATATAATTAAATTAATGTATTTTGTTTGTATTTTACATTTTATTACTTCATCATTTGATTTGATATTATAATTATTGTATTAGTTTATTCTTAATCATGAACCTTAAATTGATGATATTTACCACATTTTATATATAATGCAATACACGGAGACAACTATTAGCATATAGATGAATAGATAGATATCATAATTAGGAAAGAGTACAACTTATTATGATAGTAACAATAATGATACTAATTTCTGAGTATCATATAAAAAAAGATATATTTGGGGAGCATAAATATAATCTAGAATGATGGTGACGCATTCTGGATGTTTCTTTCATTCTCTCGCCATTTCTTCCCTCCAACCTATATAATTACCCATTTCTCCCTCTCTTCCACTCAAAAAAATCATCAACCTACTCTACAGCTACAATATAATCTCTTAACGAAGCAATCTCTCTCTAATTCTCATCACAAAATGTCGCTGATCCCAAGTGTTTTCCGCGACGTGTGGGACCCTTTCCACGATTTCCCGATCAGCTTCTCCGGCAGCGAGGCGTCGCAGTTCGCGGCGACGCGTGTCGACTGGAAGGAGACGGCGGAGGCGCACGTGTTTAAGGCGGATGTGCCGGGGCTGAAGAAGGAGGAGGTGAAGGTGGAGGTGGAGGACGGTAATGTCCTCCAGATCAGCGGCGAACGGAGCCGCGAGAAGGAGGAGAAGAGCGACACGTGGCACCGCATGGAGAGGAGCTCCGGCAAGTTCCTCCGCCGCTTCCGCCTGCCGGAGAATGCGAAGGTGGATGAGATCAAAGCGAGTATGGAGAATGGGGTGCTCACTGTCACCGTTCCTAAGGAGGAAGCAAAGAAGGCTGAAGTGAAGAGCATTGACATTTCCGGCTGAGATATTTGCATTGAAAAGCTTGTTTGGTGTGGTGTATCAATGTCTTCCTTTTTAACTGTTTCTATTTTGGTTTCTCATTTGTATTCAAGCTATGCCTCTGTACCAATGTCTACTGTTATATAAAGTGATTTTCCATTTTTATACTCTATTTAAAGAATATATATGATATAATATTTTGTTAAATTGGGTATTGTGTGATTTAATTTAATTAATTATCAGCTGAAGAGTGAAGGTGTAGAGCGAGCAAAATCATAATAACCATATTTTGGTAATCCTTTGATTTCTAATCCATCATTTATCACTCTAGGTGATGACCATCTCTTCTTCAACTTCACTACTTTAATTTGCTTTCCGTGACACTGTAAAACTTATTCCTCGTGTCGCCGATGGCAGCAACAGCCACAGAGGCGGCCATGACGACCCGCTCATTGTTCGGCCGCTGCCGCTGCCGCTGCCGCCACATCCCAACTTCAGAGATCGGAAAATCTCTCTTCGGAAACTCTGACACACCATCCAGGGTAAGCCTATTTTTTCAACTGCACGTGAGAATATTGGTTAATTTAAGTATTATATAATAACCTAACTTGGGGATGAACTCAATTAATTTTGATAAATTTAAGAAAAAATAATTATTAGCTAATATTAGTGTATAAAATGTGTGAATGTCACTTTACGATAATATATTAATAATTTACGTGTGATGTGTGAATTATTATTTATTTTGGTACTATATACCATTCATAATAATATAATAACAATATTATATGAAAAGGTTATTCATATTCTTTGATTTCAAATTTTGTATAATATAAAAAAATAATTTTCATATCTTTATTAAATTTTAAAGTTGTATGTTTATAATTTGAAAAATTCGTTAGGTAAAGTAGAGTTTTAACTAAAAAAAATATATAATTTGGTTGAATTCAACCCCATCTAGACATGCCTAAACGGTTTAAAAAACCGGAAATTGGTCAGTTCGAACTGTTGACCCGGTTCCGGTTCTGAACCGAAACCGGGAACCGTCGGGAACTAGTTTGGTTTCGATTCATATATTCCGATTAAACCGCCGATTAAACCGTCGATTTTCTCTTCTTCCTTTTTTTTATATTTCCGAATGTCACGTGTACGGACGGCGTTCAAACGGATATAGTCGTTGGAGATCAACAACCAAGATCATAGTGCCAATGCCATTGTGAACCGTCAGTTTCGAACCGGTTCCCAAACCGTTGGTTCGAACCAGCAGTTTTGTTTGAAATTCGAACCAATGGCCGAGATCAAGTGGTCGTTGGAGATTGATGACTGCGATGGTGAACCGCTGGTTTAACCGAAGCGGAACTGACAGTTCAAATCGGAGCGGCCCTAATTTTTTTTTTCTTTTGTATTTTTTGAAATTTATAAATAGGGGTTCAAATTGTGTATTTTTACACATCAATTTTCTTGCTCTCTCTCAATTCTTGCATTCTCTAGCTTTTTTATTAAATTCAAGTTGTTAATATCTCAATTTTTAGTTCCAATTCACTTTCTATATCACATTTTTCCTTCTACTTCTACATTATGTCTAGAAGAGATGCTTCTTCATCATCATCATCTTGTGGGAAGGGAAATAATCTCATGTCACCTCCACAATCCCTACATGATGAATATATTGATTTTATTGATCGTTGGTTTCGGGGTCACATCAGCAGATTCCGGTTGCCACGTTAGTCTTCGGCGAAAATCGAACTGAAATTCGGAAAAAATGAAGTTACATGACTAAAATTGGAAAGTCAAAACTTAGCGGACGATAATTGATATTATCCCTAAGTAATCACATCAGAAGAAAGTCCCAAGTAGTCCTATTAGGTCCTCACATCAGAAGAAAGTACCAAGTAGTCCTATTAGATCCTCACTAGTTGTGTTATTGTCCAAAACACTTCCATCCGAATTTCTCGTATATTGATAACAAAAATTGAACTATCCAAATAACATTTTACAAAATACACCTATATTCGAATTTCTCGTATATTGATAACTGAAATTGAACTATCCAGATAATATTTTACAAAATATATTTCGGTAAGATCTCACTATGTTTTCATACTTAGGCGTATCCGAATTTCTCGTATATTGATAAATGAAATTAAACTATCTAGATAACATTTTACAAAATATGTCTCGGTAAGATCTCTGGTAAGATCTCACTATATTTTCGAATATTAATAAATGAAATTAAACTATCCAGATAACATCTTACAAAATATGTCTCGGTAAGATCTCACAGTAAGATCTCACTATGTTTACATATTTAGATGTATTTGAATTGAACTATCCGGATAACATTTTACAAAATATGATCTCACTATGTTTTCATATTTAGGTGTATATGAATTGAACTATCCAGATAACATTTCACAAAATATGTCTCGGTAAGATCACACTATGTTTTCATAACATGGATTGGTGTTTAACATTGATGATCTTTGATTAATTTTTTCTGTCAAACCGAAGTGAATAACCAAATCGCTCCTCTTCCATAAATATGAACTAAATTTATAGGACTTTACCAATAAAGGATGCCCTTCCAGAAATTCTCGACGGCCAAAGTCAAGCCAAGGCCGAAGAGGGGGTTTGGAAATAGTTTTCAACCAGCAATAGACGCGCCTCGGTTAGAACCTCACTGGCTGCGTCATTGCCCCAAGCGCAAAGATAATCCTTTCACTCCCACTCATCATTCTTTTATACTTTTGTTCTTCTCATATTCTTCCCTTACCTCTTTCGATGTGGGAGACTTAGGACATGATTTGCTGATGCATGCTGATTTTATTGCCTTTAACATATTCGAATGCTTTGTCAGATCCGGCTATGCAGGCCTGCACGTCATCGTCATTGGCTATGATTTTTTCAACGGAATGGGTGCTGTGATTTTTGTTCGAGTTACGTACATTAGTGGTGCTTTGGTTTTCTTTTCTTGTAAAATATTTCCAATTTCAGTTGACATGTTTACATTCACTTGACAGATTGGCAAACAAAAGTTAAACTGGATAGTTGGGTCCTCTTCTAATAAGAAAAGGAACCTCCAAAAAAGGGCGTATGCTGCTTGAAATGCAACGAGCACACGGTATTCTTTAGTAAAAGGCGAAAGAATAGTTCGCTTTGTGCTCAATGCGCAGCTGCGTGATCTTAGCAATGCCCAAACCTCCCATTTATCTGTCTGACTAATTTCTACTCTTCTGAGTGTCTTCCAATGTGGGATACCAATTGTTAAATACTCTATATAACTCCATCACCACTCTCAAATCATCTTCATCATTCTTTAATCTTCTCTCTATGCACTTCAAGAATTCATCAAATCACTTTCATTCTGTTCTCATCAAGATCCATTTAATTTTGAACAATTAATTCTTACAAGCTACAACTCAAGTCCGCATCCGATCATCTCTATAATTTTTCTTCTCCAACCATGCTGCAAAATTTTGCATCTAATCTGCTCAATCAATCACTACTCTATCAGTTCACATCATCTTTTTTCTATGATTATTTCTTCTCTAACAATGATGTCAAACTTCTGTGTCTAGCTAATTTTTTCAACCGCCACTATTGAATTAAGTTTACACCGGTCAACTTAAAGCACCATCTGTTTTTTCTCCTTTTTGTCCTTTATATTGTTATTATTAAATGTTATAAATTTGTTTATATCAATATATTTAAAAAATTATAGTAACTAAATGTCATTTTGGATGAATACTAATGTAAAAATAAATATAATGGGGTAAAATATTATGTTGAATAAGATTTAAACATGTGAATTTTATTTGTTTTGACAATTACAAAATAATAAAGTTCAAATTTTGATTGTTTAACAATCTTAATGACTATATATATATATATGATAAATAAAAAGTGAAAAAGGAATTAATATTATGGATATTCTTTTTAATTATTGCATAACTTAATGCAAACATTGAAGATTGATGGTTGTTTCTACGTTAAAATAATATAAACTTTATAATGAAAAAAAGAAATGCACCATTAAAGATGGTCTAAACCTTAGGAGTGTATGTGGTGACGAAACTAGAAAATTTATCGAGGGATCCACTATAAACTATTTTTATGTAATTGGGGAAATTCATATATGTTTTAATTATTTTATAGAAACATCAATTTTCAAGGATAAATGTATTATAGTAAAGTTAAGATATCTTTAATAAAAAAAATAATATTAAGTTAGAGAAATTCCTTACAAAATTTATGACTTATGTAACATTAGAAGTGTTAATTGGAATATGCATTCAAACACAAATTTGAAATTAAACAATGTAAATAGAGGGTTTTGAGTTGAAACTTTGATATTATGTGTTTTATGAATGAATGGTGAAATTTTTTGTTACATGAATTATTGATGGATGAATAAGATTGTGGATGAGATGTAAGTAGAAAGTTTTCATAATGTTTGTTTTTTTTTGAATAAAGGATGAAAGATTGTAGATGGGATAATGACGGGCAAATGAAATTGTAGATGAGAAATAATGATCTATAAATGAGATTATTGAGATTATAGATAAGATTTGGTGTGATATTTTTTAATCTAATATATATAAATATTATTTTTTCCTTTAAAATGTGAAAATTTTAATATACACAATATCATATTAAATATTTTATCACAAACTTTATATTAATTTTTAAAATGAGGACACATGACTTTGTCAATATGAAAGAGTAATTTGTATATAATAAATTAGATTATGTAGATTCATATATTTTAGAAACTTTCAAGTTAAATATTTTACAATTTATAATTATTCAAACAAAAGTTTAATAGTATATATATAATATACATATATAAAGAAGATATTTTTCTCTCTTTTATTATAATGTATCATTAATCAAGAATTATATGTGTTTTCCTTTTATTTTTTATTATAATATTTGACAGTTTATCAAGAATGTCATGTAATTTACAATTACTAAATTAATTTAGAAAATAAAAATGATATTTTGAAAAAAATAAAAAGAAATTATTTACACATCTTCAAATTGACGCAACATTTTTAGTAGGGAAAATGGCAATTAGTAAATTTTATCAACTTGTTTTTACTATAGTATAGATTATACCGCTTTTTTAAGATGAAATTAACTGGAATTTATGCGCCAATGAAAAATAGAATCGAATTCAGTAATTGACTTATACATGTTTTTAACCTTAACTGTATGATTTGTATGATAGAATGTAACTAAGTCGGAATGGAATGAACTTAGGAATGAAATGGTGATGAGAAAGCAATGAAATTAAAATATTGATGACGATAGGTATTACAAAGGAATGAGAGATGAATGAAATAATTCTTATGATTATATTTCATAATTGATAACTATAAATAAGTTGTATAATGACTAAATCTATAGTTATCTGATCAAATTATTTTTCAATATAAATTTATTTTAATATTATTGTTCAATATATCTCTCAAATTTAGATATTTGATAATTTTAAATTTAAAGAATGTAGAAAATTAGTCATGACACTAATATTAAGGTATATTATATTGCTATATTTTACCTTTTTATTTTACTATTTTGTTATTATTACATTTTATTTTATTAAAGTATGAAGCATAATGAAATCAAAGTAGCAAATTCTTGTTTTTTTTATTATTTAAGAACATTTTAAATAAGTTGTACATTACATTTTGATAAGTTCAACATGTTATTAAGGAATAAATTTAACCTACTTCGAAGTGTAACTAATATATTGGAACAAGGGAATCAAACTTATGTTTGTGGTTCTTGAAGAAAGTATTGAATTGCAAAACAATTACATATCCTGATTAAACCTTAACAACTATAGGAGGAGGCAGTGACGGACCCAGGATTTTTTATCAGGGGACCCAACAGAGATTTCTTTTCTCTTGAATCCAACGTATAGAAAAATGGGTTATAAGTGTTTTCTCATCTTAACTGGGTTTAATTTATATTTTTTTTGATAAAAACTTTAAAATGTGACATCGTACTAACTAAACTTTATTAAACTATCACTATACGGTAAATTTTACTATTCCAATCAATTTATCCAACCAACACGTGCTTCAAAATAGAATATAGTTGGAATAGGAAAACGTTTTTAACCGTAAAAAATCAATACACAACAGCTCTAAAATTAACAAAATTATATATATATATATATATTTCATTATAAAATAACAACTTTATAACATTACAATATGACAATATTAACATAAAAAATTAAACAATTCAAACACAATAACTAAACATCATGCTAATCTTTTTTTTTTCCTCCGAATTTTGAAATCATTACATAATATTTTCATTGCTAACATTTACAAATACATGACCAAGTATGATAGCCTGGTAGATATATATGCTAAGTAAGTTTAAGTTTTAGGTTCGGGTCGTTAGGGCATGCGTGAAACCCTTTGATCCACAAAAATTCTAAAAAAGAAAATTTTGAAATTAATATGATAATAATTCAATATTGTATCAATCATATGATTACCAAGACTCTTAATGATATTCATTTTTAAATTATAAAACAACATCTAAATAAATTAACTAATATACAATTTATAAATCAACATTTTAATTATTATCATTCTTAACTCAAATCTAGTAATTCACATAATAATAGTATAAATCAAAAATACAATAAAAAAACTAAAAGTAATAATTGTTTTTACAATCACTTAATATTTCATTAAATCAAAAGGAATAAATATATTATATGTTTTCTAATAATTGATATTCAAATAAATTAAAATAAAATTACTAATCAATGAGAAACAATAAACAGTGTGTTGAAATATGAAGGAATTGTTGGAAATTGGCTTGGAAAAGTTGATGTTGACCAATCTTTGACCAATTTGATTACATGGTGTTTCGTTTGTCAAAAATGAAATTAAGTTGCAAATTTAAAATCTACGTTTCGAGTAGATAAATTTAGAATATTTATTTTCTCAAATCCAATTTCGGATGAATGAGAAATTAATGCTTAAAGTTGACAACTTAAATTGAAGAGGTGTGAAGGTGTGAAAGAGTGTGAGTTTGAATTGAATTGATGCAACCCAAGTTAAAGGAATGCAACCATTCCAATTAGATATATTGTTTCATAGAAAGAGGTGTCTAATAATGAAAAGACTTCAATTCAAACAAATAGATGTCTAATCATGAAAAGACATCATTTCATGACAATGTGTCTCATTATGAAAATACATCAATTCAAACCAAACAAGTGTCTATTATGAAAAGACACAACACCTATTCAACTTCTATAAATAGGTCCCACATTCAATCATTTCATACACAACATTCATAACATTCACTCCACTACAACTTGTATTCATAGCATTCTAGCAATTGTAGTATTCTTTTCATCTTATCCTAGAAAGTTCCAAATATCTCTTTTGTTCGCCGGAAAACTTTTGGATTCGTTGTGTTGCGATCCTTAAGTTAGTAAGTCGTTGTATCTTGGGGACGTGTGCCGTAGACCGTAAAGCATTGAATACGGGGCAATTTCGTCTTACAGAGAAAGAGTCCAACTCTTGCCTCGACTTTACCTATTTGTTTTCCAAGTCATTTTCAAATATACCACATACAAATCCAACAACGTAAGACGAAATTTTGTGTATTTGAATATGACTCAACAAGCATATTTGTTTGATTGTTTTTTGGTTGATTCCCCATTTGATTCTCATGAGATTACTTCCAAGCATTGTTTATGTTGGAATTAATTACATTTTGAACTAACTTTTGGTCTGTGAATTCCTTTGTTTTGGAATGAAATGTTTGCATGGAATATGAACCATCACGCGTGAGTTGGTAAATTTTAAACCACAAAATGATCAGTTATATTCTTGCGACACCAACTTTATGCTGAAAGATAGATGAAGTTCGATGACATTGAAATTAAAAGGTGTCACCATTCGGTAAACTTCAAATAGAGTAAGTTTTCTTATCTATATTTTGTCGTCACTTTTTTTTTAAGTGATAATTTTGTTTTAAACCCAACAAGATTTAAATATCATTGGACTTCAAATAAATTTATATTGGTCTTACACAATTAAGTGGGCTCTTACCAAATCGTGGTTTAAGCCCAAAATTAATTGTGGGGGTCCACTAGTATATTAATTATGGTCTTAATTTGTAGCATCGAATTATAATTTGATGACACTAGTTATAGACCTAATTAAATTGTGCATTATGGCACAATTGGATTTAATCCGATATAAGTTGACTTTGATTTAATGAGATCAAAGTTAAGAGTCAATTTGAGAATTTGTCTCAAATTAAATATTGGACATCGTAAAAGTCGATGCCATTGACCAAAAGTGGTCAATAAAGGTGAAAGGTGAAATATGTTCCTGTGTGAGGGGGACATATACAAGTTTGAAGAAGTTCAAACTAAAACTTGATATGAAGATCAAGTTAAAAGTCAATTTTAAGAATTGTGAACGCATATATACTTTGTGGCATAGGGTCTGTTCAAAGTTAGGCTACAAGTCCATAGAAAATCTTATTGGGTCTTCTATATAATTAGGTAGAGAAATCGGTTTGATTTGATGTCCATATAAATTGCTTTGAGTTCTATTAAGATGGATGTAGGTCCAATGGGCTAAATTGAGGACATAGACTGATCTTATAAAAAAATGTTGACCAATAAATTTTATGGACATGTCCCACAAAGTGTGGAAAGGAAAGACAAGAGATTGTCTTTATGGTCATACTGTGTTGTGGACATAAACTTGTTTGGATCAAGTAATAACAGAAATAATTATGAATAACTTAGTAAGTTATGTCCAAACAATAGTGTATGGAATATCAATTTATAGATTGATTACTTCCAATAAGTGGCCTAGACACCCTCACATAAGAAATACAAAGTTACCACATAAATGTTCAAATGTAGGGGGACTAAGTCATCCCATAAAAATGTTCAAATATGGGGGTGTTCAACTAGTGGCCAAATGCAACCGATCTCTAGTGGAATAATTTCCAGATGTTATACGGATCCGTGAATTAAAATATTGGAATGGAGATCAACTATGTTGCATGTCTAGGGGAATTAATGAGATCAAAATCCACACATTAAAGAACTTTCATAGCGGCAACTCAACCATGATGAGTGGAGATCCCACAAACTTGGTTCAATGAGACAACTAAGTTATGGAAGGTTCAGTTGAGCACTTGGAACTCACTCAACTCATTCCTAGGGACAACCAAGTGCGAATAGATAAAATCCTGTTGACGTGTGGTGAGGGTAAGCTTTTAAAGCTTTTAATGACGCCTATACCTAATAAGGTGGAGTATTACAGGTTACTCTCTAGATATAGTCCTAATGGGCAGTCACCTATGTAAGTGTGAGAATGGCCGCCTCAATGAAGCACTTATGAACCAAGATATGGTCCAGGCCCGAAATGGACACAACGTGAGAACAAAAAGATATTAGAACTACTATTGTGTAAATGTTATTGTCTTGGTTTACACAAAAAGCTGACAGGTTCAAGACATCGCGTTCACCGAGCAGCGAGTAAATCCGATAGCATCTTACTAAGGAAGGTTCAAAGCCGGAAGCTACCTATCCTAATGCAATAGCAGTTCGCTGGAACTTTCTAAAGTGTCTGCATTTGCATATGCATTAATTTCATTCATGTGGGGGATTGTTGGAAATTGGCTTGGAAAAGTTGGTATTGACCAATCTTTGACCAATTTGATTACATGGTGTTTCGTTTCTCAAAAATGAAATTAAGTTGCAGATTTAAAATCTACGTTTCGAGTAGATAAATTTAGAATATTTATTTTCTCAAATCCAATTTCGGATGAATGAGAAATTAATGCTTAAAGTTGACAACTTAAATTGAAGAGGTGTGAAGGTGTGAAAGAGTGTGAGTTTGAATTGAATTGATGCAACCAAGGGATGCAACCATTCCAATTAGACACATTGTTTCATAGAAAGAGGTGTCTAATAATGAAAAGACTTCAATTCAAACGAATAGATGTCTAATCATGAAAAGACATCATTTCATGACAATGTGTCTCATTATGAAAAGACATCAATTCAAACCAAACAGGTGTCTATTATGAAAAGACACAACACCTATTCAACTTCTATAAATAGGCCCCACATTCAATCATTTCATACACAACATCCATAACATTCACTCCACTACAACTTGCATTCATAGCATTCTAGCAATTGTAGTATTCTTTTCATCTTATCCTAGAAAGTTCCAAATATCTCTTTTGTTCGCCGGAAAACTTTTGGATTCGTTGTGTTGCGATCCTTAAGTTAGTAAGTCGTTGTATCTTGGGGACGTGTACCGTAGACCGTAAAGCATTGAATACGGGGCAATTTCGTCTTACGAAGAAAGAGTCCAACTCTTGCCTCGACTTTACCTATTTGTTTTCCAAGTCATTTTCAAATACACACACTTTCATTTCCAACAATATGTAATATTTTCTTATATATTAGGTAATATTTTGGTATATTCATAATATAATACATAGATATTATTTGATATATATATATATATATAAGTATCACCTAATAAAAAAAAAGTATCATTTCTTATATTTGATCCCAGCCGACCCAACTCATTTTATGAAATAGAATCCATGAAACGATTTTATACAAAATTCACTCATTTACAATGACAATTATCTTTTATGAGGATCATTGTCGACTCAGCTGATTACATGGCTTTCTCAAGCATACACTCTATGTTCATCAAGCGTCCCCAGATGTAAATATGTCGGCTTAATTCATATTTTCTGTGTAATGCACAAATTATTGCATGCCACGTCTTTTAATTCTTGAAATTATTTATCATGAATCATATGTAAATGAAGTTGTCTAGATTAAAATTATTACATTCAATGCACATAATTTTAGTGTTATTTACATTATCTTAATGTAAATAACGATATTGATCTCTAATAATGTGCATCATTTTGTGCACTAAAAGAGATTATGTCAAAATATTTCATTTTATTAAATATAAAGTGAAATAAAAAAAGAAAGAAAAAGAAAACATAAATGTGATACCCGAGATCCTCACTACTTATTGGCCATATATTTCATGCATTATATGCATTTCTTATTACATTTATGTGTTACTTGTGATTTTGCATGACTATACTTTGTTTTTCAATGTTTAATTATTTATAGGTTCTTAGATAATTTGTGATGAGAAAAATTTATCAAAATTGGTTGAGTCTCTAATAATGATGGGTGCATAGTGTAAATAATTTAATTAATAATAGTATAATTTAAGTATAAAATATTGGAAGAAAAAGAAAAATATAAATAATATAACACACTATATATATACGTACATCAAGATGCAAATCTTCAAAATAGAAGTGGGTATATATATTCTAAAGTCACCATTAACATTTATAAATTGTAAGTAACTTACAAATATGTCGGCAGATATTGAAATTCGCAACAAATAATATTAAAATTATTAGTATTATTATTAAGAGTAGCACTTGGGTGCCCCGGGGTACGGATCCAGGATCCGTACCCCCAACCCGACCCGAAATATATATATATATTTTTTTTTTCTTTTTTCTCTCTATTTTTTCCATCTTCTTCTTCTCTGATCTTTTTTTTTTTTTTTTTTCTTCTCTCTTCTTTTCTTCTTTTTTCTTCTTCTTCTTCTCTTCTCCTCTCTTCTTCTTTCTTTCTTCTTCTTTCTTCTCTTCTTCTTCTTCTTTCTTCTTCTTTTTTCTTCTTTTCTCTCTCTTCTCTCTCTTCTTCTCTTCTTCTCTTCTTCGTCTTCTTCTTCTTCTTCTTCTTCTTTCTTCTCTTCTTCTCTTCTTCTTCTTCTTCTTCTCTTCTTTCTTCTTCTTCTTTTCTTCTTCTTCTTCTTCTTCTTTCTTCTCTTCTTCTTCTGGATTCTTTTGTGAGGGTTAGGGTTCGCAGCGTTCGCCGGATTTCGTCTTGCCGGATCTCGGAGAGGGTTGAGGCGGGCGGAGGAGAGCACCTCCTGGGCGCCGAGGCGGCGGAGGTTGCGCCAGTGGTGGCCGTAGGAAGCGCCGGCGATGGTGTGTTGTTGTAGCCTATGTACTTGTCGACCATCACCCATGGGCGGTTGGAGAAAACGACGTCGTTGGTGGTGAAGCATTCTTCGACTAGGGCGGGTGATGAGACCACCACGAGGCGGCGGACGCCGAGCTTGAGTGAGAAAATTGGGTCGTGGGTTTGGGAGAGGCGGTGGAAGGTGCGGTGGAGCGGCGACTTTAGGAGGTGGAGATGGCCGAGAATGGGAAGAGCCGGCCATGGGCTTGGTGACAGGCTCACCCGATGCTTTCTTCTTCTTCTCAAGCTTAAGTTGAGAATTAGAAAGAGAAACAGAGCAACCGCAATGTTAGAGAGAGAAAGCTCCATCAATATTATGATTTCCTGATTGCTACTAAGCTTTCACAGGCCCCTGTTTGTAGGTTTTTGTAACTTAATAATCATTAGTTTGCACACAAAAATGGGTTTATAAATTTCTATGTTGGTTGTGGGCTGATTTTATTCGCTGCTGCTTCTTTCTTCTTCATCTCTCCATCTTCATGCTGCTTCATCATCGTCGTCCATCTTCATTGCTGCTTCTTCTTCATCTTCTTCTATCTCTCCATCTTTAGTTTCTTATTATTCTTCAACCTTCGTGATGGGGAGATACATAGAAGAATTACCAATTGTGACTATAGATCTTGCATCCAACATACCACTAGATGATTTGCAGAAATATTTCGAAGAGAAAGATAATGAAAATCGTAATACCACAGAAGCATACACGTAATACCTTAAAGGTATTTATGTAATACCCGAAAGAGAATTATGTAATACCTGAAAAGTGATTATCAAATACCTTAAATATGAGTATGAATGTGTAATACCATATAGATAAAAATGTAATACCTTAAACATATTTATGTAATACCTGAAACATATTTTATGTAATACCTGAAACATATTTTATGTAATACTTTAAGGATAAATATGTAATACCTTAAACTATAAGCAGTAATACCTTAAAGTTTAAACAGTAATACCTTGAAGCTGAATATGTAATACCTTATACTCAAAAGCAGTAATACCTTAAAGGTGAGTATGCAATACCTTATACTCAAATATGTAATACCTCAAAGGTGCATATGTAATACCTTATGTTTTAAACTCAATACCTTAAAGATAAATGTGTCATACCTTAAAATGTGTCATACCTTAAGAGTATACACGTAATACCTTAAGAGTATGTGTATAATACCTATCACTGAATGAAATCTGGTGTGCTGCAGACGCGCGTGGGGGCGCGTGGGCGCGCATGAAGATGGCCACGCGCCGGGTCAGGTTGGGGCACGGATCTAAGATCCGTACCCCGGGTGCACCCAAGTTTTTGCCTTATTATAAAATAAAAGTAGGAAAAGCTTACAAGGGAAGCTAATAGGGTGGCGGTGGCTTTGAATAATAAGAAGGCAGATGTGTTTCGATTTTTAGGGAGAGGACAGATACATTTCCATTTAGCGTATTTTTTTGAGTGTGTTTATCTTTGAGAGAGAGAGAGAGAGAGTAAAATTAAGGTGTTTGTATTCTGAAACTTAATCGGGCCATTTTATATAACATCAAGAAATTTGGGACGGGATTGTCTGGCTTACACACCTAAAATCCGTGGAGATTAAGGTAAGTAGAAATTTATTTGAACTGCAAAGTATAAATTCGTATTATTATGCAATAATTGTAAAGATCGATTATGCACATGCAATAAGATTCATGCATATATTCTAATTAGGGTTTTCTATATAGTTGGTAGCGTATTGAATCAGTAAATAAATTCATATATTCATCATCTTCGAACGATTACAAGGGAGGAGTATTTATAGCTGTGATTAGGATACAATTAATAGCTAACTAACTAACTAACTGAATCTAGTTACAAAGCTTCTAGAAGATACTAATCAATCTCTGATAGCTGGGGAGCTGGAGCTGAGCTGAGCTGGAGCTAGAGTCTTGCTGCTAACATGGCTGGAGTCCTGCTGCTGACATGGAGTATTCTTCATCCCCCCTCAAGCTTGATCATCCCAAGCTTGGAAGAAAGAGAGATAAACTGACTAGTCCCCAAAGACTTGGTGAAGATATCTGCCAATTGTAGTTTAGAAGAAATGTGTTGTAGGTTAAGAAATCCTGTCTTATACTGAGATCTCACTATGTGACAATCAATGTCCAAATGTTTAGTTCTCTCATGAAATACTGGGTTTTGAGTTATATGTATTGCTGCCTTATTGTCACAAAATAAAGGAATAGGAGTAGGAATCAAAAGGCCAAGATCAGATGCAATGTAATTGATCCAAATCAACTCACATGTAGTACTTGCTAAAGATCTGTACTCAGCCTCAGCTGAGCTTCTTGAAACTGTAAATTGTTTCTTCATCTTCCAAGATATTAAGCGCCCTCCAAGAAAAAACAATATCCAGTTAAGGATTTCCTTGTATCTGAGCAAGAACCCCAATCAACATCACAATATGCTCTAACTGAAATTGAATCAGAAGATGGATAAAATAAGCTATGAGATAGAGTACTTTTCAGATATTTGAGTAGATGAATGGCAGAAGTCCAGTGATTTAATGTAGGGGAATGAAGGTATTGGCTCAATTGTTGAACTGCATAAGTAATATCAGGCCTTGTAAGATTAAGATACAAGAGTTTACCAATAAACCTTTTATATTGATCAATATGCTGAAAAGGTGCACTATCATTCAAAGCTAACTTTAATCCCTGTGGTAATGGAGTGGAAGTAGCTTTGCAATTCCCTATTCCAGAATTATTAAAAATATCCAAAATGTACTTTGATTGATGGAGATAAGTACCTGAAGAAGTCCTCTTGATCTCCATGCCAAGAAAGAACTCAGCCTCACCTAAATCCTTGATAGTGAATTCTTTATGAAGATAAGCTTTGAGCTGTTGAATCAAGGATAAAGAAGTGCCAGTGATAAGTACATCATCAACATAAACAAGAAGAGCTAAGAAATCCTTATCCTTCTTGAGTGTAAATAAGCAATGATCATGTTGAGATTGTTCAAAACCAAAAAGTTGAAGTTTAAGACAAACTCATTGTTTCATTGTCTCGATGCTTGCTTAAGTCCATAAAGGCTTTTGGTGAGTTTGCATACTTGGCCAGGAACACCTTTGCTATAACCAGGAGACATCTCCATATAGATTTCATCATTAAGATAACCATGGAGAAATGCATTGTTGATATCAATCTGAGCTAGAGGCCAATGTTTAATTGTGGCTAAGGCAATGATCATTCTCACTGTCACCAGCTTTGCAACAGGAGCAAAACTATCAAAGTGATCCTCTCCTTCAACTTGATCATAGCCTTTAGCTACCAGCCTTGCTTTTAATCTCTCAATAGAACCATCTGCCTTCAATTTAACTTTGTACACCCATTTGCAGCCAATTGCTTTCTTGGTAGGAGGCAAATATGTCAATTCCCAAGTGTGATTTTCCTCTAGAGCCTCAAGTTCTCTGTCCATTGCTGCTACCCACTTAGGATCTTTCTTAGCCTGTGCATAGGATTTAGGTTCTGAAATCTGAACTGAGAAAGCATGAGCAGATGTTTGATTAACCACAAAATCATTGAGATACTGTGGAGGAGCATGAATTCTGAAGCTTCTTCTAATAAGAGTAGTAGGCTGATTAGATCAGAGGAAGATGTAGGAGTAATAGCTGGAAGATCATCTGAAGCTTGAGCATTATCCAGAATTGGAATAGGAATTGGAAGTACACTTTCTGAGTGAGGCTCTGCAATCTGAGTGTAGGGATAAACAGATTCATGGAAAACCACATCCCTGGACACTGATATTTGATGTGTGTCAAGGTTAAATAATCTATAACCTTTGTGATCAGGGAGATAGCCAATCATAACACACTTATGTGCTCTATTTGCAAATTTGTCTTTATGAGGTAACACATTTGTCATATAAGCCAAGCAACCAAAAGGCTTCATGAAATCATAAGAAGGATATTCACCAAATAACATTTGATAGGGAGAACTCCAATGTAATAAGACTGTAGGTAGTCTGTTGATGATATAAGCAGCTGTGAGAATATAATATGGCCAAAGATAGCCTGGAACCTTTGAATCAATCATAAGAGATCTAGCCACCTCCAAAAGATGCCTATGTTTCCTTTCCACCACCCCATTTTGTTGAGGAGTATATACACAAGAAAGCTAGTGAGAAATACCAAGTTCAGAGAGGAATGCCTTGCAAGCAGTACTAAGAAATTCAGAACCATGATCAGTTCTAATACTCTTAATAGGGAGATCCAGTTTTGTAGTAATCATCTTGATAAAGGTCTTAAGAGAAGAAATAGCTTGTCCTTTCTGTGAGAGCAAACAGATCCAAGTGGCCCTAGTGAAATCATCCACAATGGTTAAGAAATATGGAGTGTGAGTGATACTAGGCTGAGAATAAGATCCCCAAATGTCTACATGTAATAACTTCAATGGCTGAGTAGAGTAAATAGAACTAGTGGGAAAAGGAACTCTAGTTTGCTTAGAAATATGACAAACCGATTATGCACATGCAATAAGATCCATGCATATATTCTAATTAAGGTTTTCTATATAGCTGGTAGTGTATTGAATCAGTAAAGAAATTCATATATTCATCATCTTCGGATGATTACAATGGAGGAGTATGTATAGCTGTGATTAGGATACAATTAATAACTAACTAACTAACTGAATCTAGTTACAAAGCTTCTAGAAGATACTAATCAATCTCTGATAGCTGGGGAGCTGGAGCTGAGCTGGAGCTAGAGTCTTGCTGCTAACATGGCTGGAGTCCTGTTGCTGACATGGAGTATTCTTCAATAATTGTTATTTGATGATATGTTGGTATTATATCTATTATACGGTTTGAATTGTGAATTGGTGATTACTGCAAAATGAATTTATGGGTGCAGTGACTGATAGAAACGGAGTAAGTGCGAGGTTGAGTGAAGTTACTCGTATGAGTATCTTTTGAGTGTGGCCGCGTGGTGGTCTATGTACTGAGTGTATGATGGGGATAACAGTGTGTACCGAAACCCAATGAATATATTGAGCGCATGATGGGGATAACAGGGTGTACTGAAACCCCAATGAATATATTGAGCACATGATGGGGATAACAGGGTGTACTGAAATCCCCAATGAATATTTTAGAAATGAATTAGGTGAGTGATTGAGTGTTAGAAATGAACTAGGTGAGTGTTTGAGTGTTAGAAATGGCTAGGTGGGTGCTTGAGTGTTAGAAATGAATTAGGTGAGTGTTTGAGTGTTAAAAATGGCTAGGTGAGGGTCTGAGTTTTAGAAATGGCTAGGTGAGTGATTGAGTGTTAGAAATGAACTAAATGAATGTTTGAGTGTTAGAAATGAATTAGGTGAGTGATCGAGTGTTAGAAATGGACTAGGTGAGCGTTCGAGTGTTAGAAATGAGCTAGGTGAGCTTTTTAGTGTTAGAAATGAACTAGGTGAGTGTTTGAGCGTTAGAATTGAAGTAGGTGATTTCAAGGGAGGATGTCAAGTGAGGGTTTCAAGTGAGGAGTTCAAGTGAGGGTTTAAGTGAGGATGTCAAGTGAGGAGTTCAAGTGAAAAGTTCACGTGATGATACATGAGAATTTTTTTTCTTTAAGATGCATGTTACCATGTGTAATTTCTGCTTACTGGGATTTTATCTCATGTAATTTATGCTTTGCAGGTAACTTTGATAATGTATAATATTATGGTTGCACTGGGTAAGCTGTGGTTCTGCTGAGTTTTGAGCACTCATGTACATAGATGACGACCTGTTGGGCAGGATAGTGGTTAATTTTGCTTTTGCTTGTGAATATTAAACCACTTCTGGTTGTATCGTATATTATATAACATAATATTATTAGTGGATTAACAAGTAGCGTTTTCATAGGTTGTTGGTTTGTTGAACCTCTTTTATATGATAGTGAACAAGATGTTGTTGGATGAAGTTAATGTTATGTTGAAAAAAAAAGAGTATTAGCAGATTTTCAAACTATATTATATTATAAATTCGTATTATGTTGGTTCAGTAAGTGGGATTGTGTCAATAAACGTATAGAAAAAAGATGACGCAAACGTTACATATGAAGAAAAGTTGTTGAGAAAAGTTGAACTAATAATTTAATTAGAATTGAAGATTCATTGTATTACTTGATATTGCGGCAGCCACTCTTCAAAATAGATTATTTCTTGAAATATTATGTTGCCAATCATATAAACTTGAAATTCTAAATAGTGATAAACATCCACATTCACAATAAAAATATTATTAGTTCTCTTACACTATTTATGATGTACTATTATTAATTTATAACATAAATTTTAAAAACATATAATTCAAGACAAAACAATATTTTATTGATTCACGATTTATATTATATCGTGTTATAGATATACAAGTATCATTTTATTATGCATTTATGTTGTAAATAAAAAATATATATTAAACCATATAAATTTCATATTTAACTATTTATAATGTATCATAAATTATAATATATGTTTTGTAAGTTATTATTTCATTAGATATTATCTGAATTTATATCTTGTCAGTATAATTTCCTATAATTTATTAGAAACGATATTTTTGTCCATTAAATAAAAATACCTTAAAAAAAGATATTTCTTATATTTACACATTTTGAAATATCATTCTGTTGCTTATATTAATTTATTTAGTATTTTCTTTTTTCGCAGGAAACCATATTGAGTGACCGTTATCTGCTCATCCACACAAAACACATCCTCTCTCTCTCTGTCTCTCTGTAAATGGCTCTCGCTAGCAGCAATGGCAGCCGGATCCTCTGCAACAGTCCTTACAGGAAACCATGCACCCTCAACCCTTCCTCTCCCAGAACATTAACCTTCACAGTCTCAGCCACTCCCAAGAAGCAATCTTCGTCCCCAAAAACCGGAAGATTCGACAGCAAGAACCGGAGAACCGGACCGGTCACCACCAAAGAAGAAGATGAAACGCTGCAAGGCAAAGGGATGGCTGAGATGCTCGGAGATGATTTCACCACCACTGCTGCCGTTGATGATGGACTTGTCATGCCTAAGCTGCCTGGAAAAGAGCCTGATTTCTGGGAAGGTCCTCAGTGGGATGGTCTAGGATTCTTCGTCGAATACATGTGGGCTTTTGGCGTCCTTTTTGCGGTAATTAATCTGGCTGTTTTCTGTTCATTTGAAGCTCTCTCTTCTGTTGCTTGATCAGTTTTTCCCATTTGATGGTACCCCTTGATTGGTATCTGGGTAATGGTGATATAAGACTGTATTCTGCATGAACTGATTGAGTTCTTCATTGGTTTGAACTATTATGTGGAAGGATGAGAGACTACGTGTTTCGATTGGTGCAGATTGTGAAGAAGTGATTTTGGGATATGGTGTAGAAGTTAAAGAATCGATTTTTATCAGTCTTGATTTTTGTGTGTTCATAGTATTATAAGGTATCTATTTAGTATTCACATCTTAATGCTATTGTTTTGCATTTTCATGGTAGTGTGCATTAGGGAGAGTGTTGTGGGTATTATATGCAAACGTGAGTTGTTAGCTACAGCAGTATTTGTCGCGTTCAATGCTACCCTCATAAGTTTAACTGTTAGATAACATATGCAACATAGATGGAGGAAATTATCAATTGATCATTACTCCTAAGATAGTTGTGACTTGTGAGTGATTGTACACTTGTGTATTTGAGGCATAAAGGCGTTTGCAACACCGCATTGAATATCTAGCGTGATTCCATTTGTGAAACCTCTTTCGATGCTAAATAGAGATTGAGTAGATGAAAAGAAAATGGACTTTCTTGCGAGAAGATTAGCTTCCTCATGCAACTTTGTATTATAAAAGCTCGTCTGAATTGAGGTATGGACGTATGGTGCTTCATTGCACCACTAAGCGTTCTTGTGTTTTTCAGCGATTAGCTAGATTCCTCAATGTAGCAACAAAGTATGTATAATTATGGACTCAGTTTCTTAGGTCACTGGAAGAAACCGATCAACAAATCTAAGTTCATTTGCTATACCCGAAGCCATCTTTAAGCAGAGCTGTGATGTTGCAGCTTTTGATTCCCGTCTCTAGTCTTCTTTGATGAACCAATAATATGAATCCATGATAATGTGTAAAGACCAGAAGATAGAACAGTAATGCTGTGATCTGATTGGCATAGGTTTTGGATGAGAAAAGACCCTTGTAAAAAGAATTTGTACCATTATCTTTCTTCCTTTCTGTTTAATTAATAAAACAATTACCAACTTTTTCTTCAATGTTAGATTGCAATATTAAAGTTGTTCTCTGGGGATTGCTGATTATGGTTTTCATTTGCTGTAGTTAATTGCTTGTGGCGTTGCTGTGGCTACATACAACGAAGGGGCAACAGATTTCAAGGACACTCCTGCTTACAAGGAATCTATCCAATCTCGAGAGCTTCTTGAAGAACCCGATGCATCTAACTCTGATGTGTTTGAGTCAAATCCAACTGAACAAGCACCTAGTTTGGACTAGTAAATAAAAGTTTGAAGCTGAGTTTGTGATGAATTACAGGACAAAGAAAAATACGATCAGTGTCTATCAGGGAGGTGGCTCTTGGTATTGTGTACTTTTCTTATGATATTCTTACACGAATATTACTGATTTGTGTTTCAAGTTTACACTTGTAATTTCTTCTTTGTGATTTCGACAAGACTTGCTATTTCATGAGATGAATCATACTTGGAGGTGAGACTTGTAACATGAAAACACTGCTGAATCACAAATACCTGAAAGAAGTTATAATTTGTAGACAATTAACCTTATTTTTCGCGATATGTTTTCTTCTATCTTGTAACCCTACAGCACATGTGATTTGACTGTTCTACGAAACTGATATACGAATTCTAGGTAACGCTCTTTTGTTCAGTATATCGTGCCAGTACTGTAAAAGCTCCAGCAGTTAGCAGCATCACCCATCGGGTCTCAGCCTTCAACCTCACCTCAGCACTGTGGTGAAACCCGAATCCCATAAACCTCGGCCTAGGTGCCACTGTTACTATTGGAGAAGATGAAATGGCCCCTTAAGATAGGCCAGAAAACAGAGCACATGAATTTGCAGAAATGAGAATAAGTAAAAACATGTATGATGGAAATTACAGATTCAATGTTTTGGTTGGTGTTTTTCTTGAATCAAAACTTGCATATCAAATATACCTTCAGCACCTGGTTTGGGCTTTTGCCCAAAAGAAACTTGAGCTGGAGGTGAAAGAGCAGGTTCAGAGGTACCTTAAAACACCAACAAAGAAATGGTTACTTAACTATTACATTAAGGTTGTCTGAAGAAAAACTGCAGTTTCTTGATTTTGTTCTATACATACCTAAGCAGGTAGAAGGGTGAATGTTGAGGTTGCAAAGGAGTGGTAACTGAAGAGCGAGAGTGGTGTTGATTGGAAACGAAGAAGCCAGACGAGTATCACGGAGCAACAGGCAAAGACAAGAGGGGTTGTGTTTGTAGAGCTGGTCGAGGTTTTCACAGCACATTTGAACCGGTTTGGGAACCATGCCCTGCACGAATGGTCCGCAGGGGGCTAAGGCGAGCAAGTTGGGTCCACATGCTGTGTTCGGGCTCTGGCTAACGACATGGGGCAAAAGCCGACTCAGAAACAAGAGAAATTGTACAGTGGGGAAGAGAAGAAGATGAGGCATTGATTTGCTTGTTCAAATGATTCGGTTGATAATGTGAGTGTTGCTTTTTTATATGTTTTGATAAAGTATTGAGATGTGTTCACAGTGTAATTGTGTTTCATAAATAGGTCAATGAGTGAGTTGGTGCATTGCTTGAGCATGCATGAACTGCTTATTCATGCATCTTCTGTGTGTTTCACATTGCAGTTCAATCTGATAATTTTTTTTAAAATTTACAATGGAAAAATTGCACAAAATTATGCAATCTTGATATAGAGTGACTATATTTCTGATCATGAAAAGATATGGAATTTGTAGCCTCTGTTACTGCAATTCGAATTATGCTTGAATTGATAACACATTCTACAAAAGGTTGATTTTGGTTCGAAATTTAGAAATCTCATAATTTGGGTGTAGGTAGGGAACCAAAGAGTGAATTGAGATGAAATTTGATTCATAAAACGGTCATACAAGAGTCGTGCTCTTAAACTAGAGCATACATGATGACCCAACTCTCGCTATACATTACAAGTAATCATTCTCTAATCAGTGAACTCAAATCTCAAAATCGGTCATTCAGACACATTCCACGAACTTCGACGACCGTAGTTATTATTCCCAAATTTAATTCACATGAAATATCTTATCACACTTTAAGTTACATCTCCTATTTCAAATTATCTACCACACACCAAATAAGAGATGTAAAATCGAATCTAACAAAAATTAGGCTCAAATTAGGTCTCTTGTGAATCAGGTGCATAGATCTTACCTGGGTCGGATCCGGGTCGGGGGGACCGCACCTTTTTTTTTTTTTTTTTTCGCACATGATTTTTGAAAAAAAAATCACATACCTATAGGTTATATTAGACATACCTTTACGTTATGTTAGAGATACATTTAAGCTATATTAAACATACCAATTCTACCCAAATTTCATGTCTTGTCTTTTTTTGGCTTGATTTTTGAATTTTGGCACATACTACTATGTTATGTTAGACATACCTTTACGTTGTATTAGACATACTTTTATGTATACTTAGACATACCTTTGTATATGTTATACATACTTTTGCATATAGTTAAACATACCTTTATATATGTTAGACATACCTACACATGGTTGGTATAACTATACACAAAGGTTGGTTTAACTATACACAAAGGTTGGTCTATTGGAGCGAATTTTGGATGAGCTTCAGCACAAGTGTTAAGCGCGTGGGAGCGCGTGCAGGCGCATTGGGGGTGCGTAGGAGGCTCTTTTTGGGCGTGTGAACGGGTCGACCCGGTTGCACGGATCTAGGATCCGTGCAACCGGTGCATAAAAGTTTTTGTCTTTTATTAAGGGAAAAAAGGTGGGAAACAATTATATCATTAGAAGCAAATTGATTATGAAAGAAGGTATATATGTGGGGTTAAGTGGGGAATGTAACACATCTTTTTCAAGTATTCAATAAATGTAGATAATCAATGCACTCCAACCTCCCATCTTTCTAGCATTAGCATGTGATCATAAATTCATCCATCTCCATCCCCTTTCTCTCTCTAAAATAATTTTATTGTTAAAGCTTCAGAAAAGATGAGATTTCCCAATCAATCAATCCACTTATTAATCTACCAAACATAACTAGGGTTCATGTTCATCAAACACATAATAAAGATGATACTCAATCTCTGAAGTATTGAGGAGTTTCATTTCTTGCACCAAATCTCTCTCTCTCTCTCTCTCTCTCAAAAGAACATGACATTGGTTTCCTGGGCAAAGAAGGAGCTGGCAAGACTAAAATTTCAGAGCCCCAAGAGGCTGATGCCACCTCAGGCTCAGCCCACCTTCAAAGCTTCATCAAACTACATTAATGTTTCATCTCAGGTTCTCTCTCTCTCTCTCTCTCTCTCTCTCTCTCTCTCTCTCTCACACACACACACACAAGGATGGTGCTATATGTAATCTAGGATTTTAGGCAATTGATTGATTATGTTGATTTATCAAAAGTAAAGATATATTACACACACACTTGGAGTTATGGAGAAAATTAATAATATGTTATTTGAAGGAAAATCAGGTATCAGAGGTGGTATTGACTGCAGATTTGAGATGCACCAAATGCCAGGAGAGATTAGAAGCCATGGTTTCTTCCATAAACAATGGTCATTTATTTACTTTGATTATATTTTTAATTCTAGTTTCATATAATTCGATGATAATTATGTAATATATTAATGCAGATTTGGAGTCTATAGTGGTGCATGTTGTAGACAAGAAGGTCACTTTCACTCGCAAAATGATCAACCATTCATCTTAACAAAGAAGTTAAATTAATCAGCTAGGGTTATTCTATACTACTTTGAATCTCAATTACTCGTGAGTTTCACCTTAGATTTAGGTTGTCGTATGATCAATATATGTGGTATATCTGTAACATCGAATATGAATTGAAATGAGATACTATGTTGAAGGATTTTTATCATGTGTTTAGTATGTTCGTATTTGATGTGATATTGTGACCGATCGGGAATCATTTAAGATTCTGTTTGGATTGAAAGACTTAGATGTAATTTTTTTGGTGACGTTAATTTGGATTAATATGACTATGAAATACATTAATGTTTTTATTTTGAATTGTATTGGTACGTTACATTCATTTGAATGATATTTGACGTATAATATTCTTTAAAAATAAAAATAAAAATAAATCAACTTATAGTTTTTTACAACATTTTCATATATAATATAAATGAAGATAATATGAAATTAAATTTGACGATATAAGAAACAAGATGACATTATTTCCACTAATCAGAATTTCGACTTTAAAATTTGAAGTCCTTATATATTTTGAAATTAACATAAATTCAAAATCTACATCCACCAAAATCAAATGGTTATATATATATATACACAAATCATTATTATCAAAATATTTTTACCATAAATATGACAAACATACCATTACATAATTAAGAAAAATTCACTAAAATCAAGATTTGTAATTTAAGGGTAATCCAAACATGGCCTTGCTTAGTGTCCGTTGAAATGACATGCAAGGGCAAAGTGTGATGAGTTAGTTGCAGATGTGAAATCTGAGAATTGCATTGTGAAACCCCAACCACTGCTTTTCAACATCAATCCTAACCGCTTTTCAAAATCCCAAATCAATGCCTCCGATCTTCGAATACTTCGTTGTGTGTGGAATCGGGCCGGAAATCCGGACCCTGGACGGAAGCAGAGGCTACGATGGCACCGCCGCCATGTACTTGCCGTCGCTGTTAGATCAATACCCTCCGTCCGATCACTCTCTCTATCCTCCGCCGCCGCCCCAGCTTTCCACTTGCGTTTTGCCGGCGGGTTGCCAATTCTATTCGTCGGGGTTTGATCGGAATGATCCTTCATCCTCCCCTCGTATTTACCCTATCGTCTTGACTGAAGGGGATGGCTCCAAGATATACGTCAGCTGCATTGCGTTTCGTGACCCCGTGGATGAGGACATAGCCGAGGCTTACGGAATTCCGCCTGAAT